>JAHWFP010119320.1:28261-44162 GCA_023313725.1 Lithobius niger | reverse complement strand
CAAGGAGTCAGTATTGTTTTGTTGTTCACTTGACAGCCTTAAAAAAAGACGGGAGACAAACCTATTTTTTTACGATAGAGTTAAGGGGGGAGTTTGTAGGGGAAGAGAAAGAAGAAGGCTTTTTGACCCCCATTACCTGCCTGGGCTCAAAAGAATAATTGAACGTAGAAAAAGGCGTGTGTAAAACAGACTGTCAAGAGTGAGGTGCTGTGGGGAGAGGGGTAGAGAGGGGGTGGGGGGAAGGGGGAAGACAAACACGTGATTAAGCTTGACCTCTCATGTTTGGCCCTCCTCAACCCCGATGGCGGGGTAATCCTAAAAGCAATTATGTAATTTTTACTACTGTTTCAAAAGCTCTGATCGTCGGTCGACAAACAAACCAATAAAAAAAAAAAGAGAGTCGTGCTTTTTCCTTTTATTTTTAGAAAGAGAACAGGAAAAAAAAATACATCACGAATGGAATTCACATTTCTTGTTAACGGTTGAACGGTTTTGTCACCAACAAAATTGGCCAAATGGAGCCAAAAAATAAAAATAAATAAATAAATAAACTAGGCGGGGGAGAAAACCGAAAGAGAAGAAAATGGTGAATCACGACACAAGTGTAGAGTCACGAACAAGACTAAGATAAAAGAAGAGACGCACGGATTTGAATGGTATCTTTACATGAGGCCGGCAATATATGAATCTGAGGAGAGAAGGAATGTTATAGACCAGGGCTTAAACAACGTAATCAGGGACCACATTTCTTCCAAAAATCGTGTGTGGGGGGGGGTGGGGGGCTAACAAAACATGTAGATAGCTAACAAAACCACAGAACAACCATAATTTAAAAGGTACACAATTTTCATGCTGCATTAGATATCTTTATTATAATATCGGAGGCCGGCTAAAAGGAAAGCCTAAAGGAAAGCCTAAAGGAAAGCCTAAAGGAAAACCACTTCTCCCCTCCTCGCGCCCGCATTGAAAATGTACTCTCCGACTCTACCTGCAGCCAAAAAGGAGCTAGGCATGAGTTGTCGATCAATCTGACAAGTCGTCGGGAAGAGTGCCGGGAAATGTGACTAGCCCCGTGCATAGCACGGGCTTCCTCTAGTAAAGTCATAAGTACCATCAATGCCTTCCCCCTAATTTTCCCGAAAATAAAAAAAAAAGTAAGTGAAACGACCAAAACGTCAAAAAGCTTACTACATAACATCGCAGTAATTTCCTCCACCAACCTCCCTCCAAAAGAAAAAACTCTCTACACGGAATTTATGTTTTTTTTTTTTGACGTCTATCAGCACAGAAAATTTCTTTTTTACTTTACAGGAAGCTTGAGAAAATAAAGCCAAGTGATGTAAGCTGATGTTACGAATTATTATTTTTTAAACCTTAAATAGAAGTAGTGGGGGAGAAAATAGGTTAACTCTCACACTGAAAACGTCGGGGTAACAAGAGCTGACCGCGTACTACAAAATTCTCCTGACAATTTTTCTACTCCAGATAATAACGTTTAGTAAACACGAAGAGGTGGGGGTGCCCGAAACGTTAACTTTATTTCAGTGTTTTTTTTTTTAATTTATTTATTTAACGGGAAAAAAAAAGTGCTAACAAAACTGTAGATTGTGCAGTGATTAAAGATGCTGGTGGGGCAAGGTAAAAACAAAGTGTTGTATCTCCCTAATGATGTTTATTTTGGCGACGTGAAAGAGGAAATGTTTTTGTTGGCACATTAGCAAGACTAGGGAAGAGGGATTTCTGAAATAACGGTCTGAAAAAAAGGCCGATGTGTGATTAGTGACCCACACCAGTCAGTCTTTAAAACTCACAATAAACAAAATGGAAAGTGTCAATCAATCCAGTGAAATAGACCAAGCCAGAAACATATGCAAAGATCAACCACTAACATTATGTTTCGATTTTGGCTGAAAAATGAGCAAAAATTACCAGTTGGAATGCGAGGCGTCCTCTGAAAACTCGGATGGAACTAATAGGAATGAATGTAACACGTTTCAATAGGGACTTTTCAGAGTTACAAATTTTCCTCCCCAGACCTATAAATTCTTGATAATTATAAAACTATAAATAAATTAGGTGTTAGCTCAGCAGATGAATGAAGGCGGTTCATCCAATGTGGTGGAAGTTTGAAACCAGCTGTCTCTTCTGTGTGAAAAAGGGTCGTGTTTTGGGGTTTAAGACGTCTGTCATTTTACAAGCTAACCATAAAAAGTGTTAGAATTCGGGATTATCAGAGTGTTTCTCCATTAGAGAGTATACATGCAGTGCAAACACAATCAAGTTGGGCCGGTGTTTTGCCCCTTAGGTTGGTGGCCCGTGGGTTTTGGCCACCTTGTATTGACGCCACTGCCCCCCCCCCCTTCCTCACTTCAAGTATTTTCCACTTAAATACGAAATTCTACTTAATTTGAGGTGTGGGGGAAATAGACGTCCCTCAAACACTCTGAATGCACCCCTCATAGTCAAAAGAACTTCGTCTTATGTCAATAGCGTAAACTCAACCCGTTTTAATGGGGTTGGGGGGGGGGGGGGGGGGAGCCACCCCCCCCCCCCCCCCCCTCAAAATTATGGTGGGTTATCGCGGTGTGCGTGCGGCAAGTTGAAATACGAAAAAGAATATATATAGCGAAAACAAGCGGAGTGTATGTCAACTCGGGCATGCCACACGGCAAGCACGCTCTCATTCAAGTCATTCTAAACTTGTTCGGGCTGTGTGCGGGGGGGGGGGGGGGAAGAGGAGGAGCGAATAAACAAACGCTCCCTCGCTCGCTCTCTTGAAAAACTTGAATCTGTCAATCGCTTACTTCTGACAGGTCACGTCGCGGAAGAACCTGTCAGTTGTACTCAAGCAACCAAACCAAACCGTCCAGCTTCATCGCATCTCTCGCGCTAGACGGACAGAACGTGATTTCCTGGAGTTTATCCCACGAAGGCGGTGCAGCAGCGGGCGCGCCTCTTTCACTTTCTATTTTCCCAAAACGGAAAATAGGACAAAGACGGAAAGGGAGGCCGAAACTAGTTAGCCTATCTGAAACTCAGAATCGCACATTTCGACATGATTAAAAATAAAATAAAATAAAATAAGAGGATTATTGTGTGCGCGGCGTATCTTGGGTCCTGCGAGTATTTTATGAGCGGCTACGTCTTCCTGGAGGAAGCGACTTTAATCGACGGCCGCCATTGTTTATGTAATCTTCGTGGACACTAGCTACTGAAAACATACAATCGATTACTTGTGTTCGTTCTGCGGAGAACTCAAGATTGGCCGCGGACACTATACAGAAACATTTCCCAAATAAATTTTAATAAAAAATGAAATGTTTTATAACTAACTCGGCCTGCACGTTGCTGCGAAAATTTTATTTGCCGTCGTGTTTATGTGATAAACAGCTTTTTATTTTAGTGACGCGCGATGCGAAGCACTGTGAAGGAGCTTTTCATGCGGCGCTGGTGTCGGTCTGGCTGTATTCTCGATAACTTTCGACACTATTTTCCAATTGATTTCAAATTTTCCACACACATTCATGTCCTGATTACGAACAGTTCATAAAGCAAAAGAATTGGGTAAGAGGTTTCGGGGGCTTAAGTGTTTATTAACTGTCACTGACTAGGCAATAATCATTGATCATGTACAGAGATGATAAAAAATAATAACTTTAACCAGACTTGTCATAAAACGACACCTAAAAGGAAGCGCGTTACGTCATTGGCGGACAAATTCAACCAATGAACCAACGTCTGAGTCGTCACAAATTTTTACAAATAAAAACAAAGTACGTATTGCTTGCTACACGGTCCACACAATTTGCAAGTATTGCCACCCCCGTCGAACGAATTTTTGTAAACACTGGAACCATAAATACTAAAATACTAAGCAATAATTTGTTTTATGTTAGGTTGGTTACATTCAGTCACTTTCAATTTGGCATCCGGCTTGCATATAACTTTTTTTTTACACGGATAGTCCCGATCCCAAGAAAATAATAATAAACATATAACATCAAAAACTCGCAACCTAAAATTTGTCTGGCCAACTAAGGGCACGTTTACGTAACGACTCGCCTTTGCATTCTCGCAGCTAGAAGCTAGAAATCACCTGAAACTGCAACATGGCGACAGTTTTAACCCTGTCGACTCACAACGAAAACCGCCAATCTTACGAGTTCAGAAGCGACTGGGAAAATTTCGCCAGGAGGAATTCTTTATCTTATTATCACGGATTATAAGACTTAAAGCATTTATTCAAAAGACGTCGGATTTAGCTAATCCGAGTAGCATTGTTACCATGGCAACGACAACTTTGCCATCGCTATTATATTCTAGCTGCGAGAATACAAAGGCGAGTCGTTGCGTAAACGCGCCCTAAAACCTGGCCGGCTAAAATCGTGATCCGGCTGACGCCTGGGATCCGTACAGGCGCTTCGCATCTGGCAAGTCCGTGTAAAAAAAAAAAGCTATAAGCATCCGCCTTCTGGTTATGAGTTGCGCTATCTAATGGAACCAGTGATCTTTAAAAAGTACTTGCTTCAACGCAGAATCATTGTTAATGGATTGTATGGTCGGCTGCGATGTTAACTCGTTGTCTGTTATGCACGTCACGAACTCAACAAACCCGTTCCTTATTTTCTTCCTTCGTATTTTCCTTTCTTTTTTTTTTTTGGTTGGCTTTTATTTCGGTGTTTGTTACTTGCGGCGATGCTGACAAGAATGATTTTTTTTTATTATTGTAATTTTTTTTCTGTGAGCAAAAGCAGAGTGTTACTCTGTCCAATGACTGTGCATATCAGCATCCATAACGCCATATAAGGGTGTCTCCTTTCGTATTCTTCTCTCCGCCCCCTTAGAAAATGACCCAGAAAATCGAGCTCCTCCAACCAACCCCAAACCCCCTTCTTTACTTTCTCAAGTGGATTCGTCTTGCGCAGAGTTCGTGGTTATTGGATGCATTATTCACCATTCGTTCTTGGTGTTGTTATTGTTGTTGTTGTGGTGGGAAAAAAATGGCGCCAGAACTTGTTTGTTATCTCTTAAACGCCAGGATGGTTTTAAATGACGCATTTTTCGTTGCAAAATGTCCTGGCCGATGACAATAGGGAAACGAAAGCATGAATACGCACAGAATTTCAGCTGCAGGGTCACCAAAATTTTACGGTTTCACATTTGTTGGACCTTGTGAGGGAAGCTGTGGTAATGTTAAATAAACAAACTCAAATCGCTATAAATTATAAAAAGTAAAGGAACACACAACAGCACAGCAGCGAATAGTGACGTCGTACACTAAAAATAATCAAGATCCGGTAAGCCGTTATTATGGACTCCTATTTCATTGCGATGATCAGGTAGAATCAAGCCCTATTCACTCGCTCCGAAATCTAGCCACGGTAGTGTCTAGAGTAATCGCGACCTAAACGTGGTGCGCCATCTGGCCACAAACTGTTGTCTCCAACTACTTCCGCACAAATCCAAGATGGTGGCGACGTGTGATCACCAAGCCTTAGTCGCTTCACGGCCACAGAGCAGTACAACACAAAACAGTTCGTCTAAATTATCTTCTTTATCATTAGAATTGCATTTTTATTTTTGTCCACGCGTGTCCCGCTAAAATTTACGCGATTTCTAAAACTGAAATTGTAATGAAGTTAGCCGCTAGTTGAGTTCCGTTGTTTCGTAGCTCGCTTTCCATAGTCGAAACCGAAACTGCATATAACGACGCCGTAGTAATTGACGCTAGAGCTGTAGTCTCCGTCACTTCCGCTGTTGTCGGCATGGTACTCTCGTGGCGAATTTGAGAAACTAGAGAATTCCGGCCAGAATTTTGCACGCGTTGCTTGAGAGGTAAGTGTAGCAAGTGGGTTATCCCGTAACGAAGTGTAGTTATTAATCCAAGGTAGAATCATCCTAGTTGTGATCCGGAGTTCGCGGTTCGAGTTCTGGTAAGATCGTCAACGAATCTTAGCTCGTTTTGGCGCATGATTTTTCAGGTGTTGCGTCATTGTGTATCTTTTACAAGATTTCTAAGATCGTTAGGCACAAAAAGGAAATCCTTTTTTAAGTTTTTTATTTTATACCACAGGAAAAAAAAAGAATGAACTGGAATGAAAACCATTTGACAGATAAAGACAGTTAAAGGGTTAAGTGAATCTAGAAAATGGAATTACACAAAAAATGTAGTTATCGCAATGCGGTTTGCAAACATGCAAGCGTTAGGAAAAAAAAACGTGACACTAGAAAAAGGCTTGAAGGTACGGTCACAGCGGTGGATGTGTGTAACAATCAGCGGCGTAAATAAATAAACATGTTTTTCTGCGGGGGGGGGGGGGGGGGATTTCACCTCTTTACGCCCCTTGCTGGAACACGTACTACTACTATGTTTTTATTGTAAATTTTTCTCTCTTTGCGTATCGTATGGCTGCATGCAAAAAACAATTTCGCGCAAATAGCGAATAAACAGGTTTTTCCAATTCCAAGGCCTTTTTCCGCCCCTCTCTCGGCCTGTTCCTGTGAGGAAGTCCCCCCCCGCTCTTCCCCCCGTATGTGTACCACCCTAGTATACAGAAATCAATACTTGAAAAAGAAATCAATGCTAGAAATATTATTTATTCTTTGAAATTGAAAAATGCTGGAAAAATTGTTTTGTGTATATATACATATATTTGTTTTTTTGTTTAGTAAGTAAATACCGGATATTTCCCCAGTACTCTAGGCTAATGTTGGCTTCAGTGCTTTAAGCTTGTCTTACAAGAAGTTACTTATACGAAGTTGATGCATTGCGTTGAGTTAGGTAAGTTCGTTAAATGAGGTCAAAACTACACGCGCAGTTCGGTAAAGTGGGTTGGGAGAAGAGCTAAGTAGTGCCGAATGGTTTTGAGTGCCGCTGACCTAAGTAATAAACACTACGCGCGTGCAACTTTGATACATTTTCTACCCTAAGTAATGATCTTGTTCAGGTTTTCATGATCGAATAAAAATTACTTTTGATTTGTTTTACTGTTCTGTTTATTTTCTATTCATGAGTTCGATAGATAATTTGACTGAATTACTGTATAATATTAACTTTATTTGCATCCTTATGCGAAAATGATTACTTCCTGATTAACCCAATTGCTGTTATTTTTCAATAACAGTTACACATTTTTCCCTGTAACAAGCAAATTCACGATAATTTCTGTTGCACAGAACTGAAATTTTACGAACTGTTCGTTCAAATATTGTATACACTTCCGGTTCTATTACGGTCCAATACACGAAGATGTTGAAAGTTTCTGGACCAGAACGTCACTAAGAAGCGTCTTTTAAAACTGACTCGGGTACGAGGAATCACACTATTGCAAGTACTCACCAGGGGTGCCTTCGATAACTTACATACATTACTTGGGTTACAAAGTATCACCCTGTTGCATTTACTAAGTAGGGATGCCTTCAAAGACATTATTGGGGTGACGAGGGATCACCCTGTTGCATGTGCTGTGTGTGACTTCTAAAACTTACTTTCGTTACTTGGGTTACGAGGGATCGCTCAAGGGTATCTTCGAAAACTAACATTACTTGGGTTACAAGCCCAAGGAATCACCTAGTTGCATGTACTAAACAGGAATGCCTTCGAAAACCTATCTATATTACTTGGGTTACGAGGGATCACCCTGTTGGGTGAAGGCTACTCACCAGGGGTGCCTTTGATAACTTACCTACACATTACTTGGGTTACAAAGGTTCATCTTGTTGCGTGTACTGACCAGGGATGACTTCGAAAATTTGAACATCTTATTTGGGTTACGAGGTATCAGCCTGTTGCATATACGAACCAGGGATGCCTTCGAAAACTTTCCTGCGTTTCTTGGGTTACGAGGGATCACATTTTGCATGTACTCAACAGGGGTATCTTCGAAAATGTACGCACGTTACTTGGGTGGCGAGAGATGACCCTGTTGCATATACTCACCATGTGTGTCTTGGGGTCCTTCTCAGAGCTACAGCGACGAAATGTAATTGTTAAAATGACGATGTAGCTAAACTCGCAGAAACTGTCTACGGTAGTTTCGAGGATTACGATACTTATCATATTGTAATTATAATTAAGATTATTATTATATAATACAAGCATTATTGATTATGTTACAAGGGTTACGACAGATCACCTTGTTGCATATACTCAATAGTGGCGCATTCACAAAACTACCCACGTTACTTGGGTTACAATGGGTCACCCTGTTGCATGTACTAATCAGGGATGCCTTCGGCAATTGACCTATGTTACTCGGATTACAATGGATCACTTATTTATTAACCATGTGACTTGGCGTGCGAGTCAAAAATTCAAAAATTGACAGTTGATGTTGTGGTGTAGCGAAGCAGGACTTTAACTTTAGCCTGAAGAAGATGGCAGCAAATGTCCATCGCAAATTTGCAAGATTAAGCATATTACTAACTCCTTTTGGTTTTGCGTGATTTCTTTTTAAGTATGACTGCCTATAACCAACCGAACCATCGGTGTTTACGAGTGACTGAACACATAGAATTTTTTATTTTAGTTTTAAAACGATTTCTACAAAGGAACATAATAATTTTGTTGTTGATTTTGGCGCCCCTTTTGGTAGCCGCCCCTCCCAGTCCTCCCTCTCCGCGGCACGGCCCTGTCTCAAAGGGGGGGGGGGGATTGAAGCTTAATGGCGCGTCGACAACTTGGTCATTAGCGCCAACCTCAGTCACAGTGCAGTGGTCCGGGTTGCCACTGCACCACACATTACAGAGATGTTATTCAAACCCCTCGTCTCAACGGTCAAGAGTACAATTCCTTTTTCAGGCAATCTGGCATTCGGGCCCAAAAGCCAACAGAAACAGGTTAGCATCTCTATCTACTCATCACTAAACCAGGCTGAAAGCACTTGTAAGTTCTTTCGATCCCGTGATAAGAAAATATTTTAATAAAGTCATATTCACACATGCTTCTGATGCTGGCAGAGAAAAAGAAAGGTGCAACGGCGTTACATAATAATCACTCTCACTAAGTTCTATAAAGGATGGAGGAGCTTTATGCCGTCTTACCTTTCTTGTTGTAAACCATTTTTTGAAGGATTCTCAGAATCATTCAGAAACATCATTCACAAATTATGGGAAAACAGTAGTAGTAGCTATTAAAACCGAGGTATCCCTAAAAACGTTACATTTTCAGGGATGTGAACATCAGCTTTAAGCAGTAAGGGCGCTAGAGGTGGGCCAGGGTGGGGTCACGATTCCCCCCTCCCCAAAATCCGACCATAAAAAAAAATATAAAAAACTTGCAGGCTGAACTTGAAATCAAATGAATAAACTGAGCTTTTATTTGTTTGTTTATTTATTTATTATTGTAGCTACTTTGCATATACGTGCAACCTAATTTATTTTGTGTGTTCATGGAGCATATTTTACGAAAAAAATGATTTGCATTGAGGCTTACCTTACGTTCAGGTTGAATTAAACTAAAAAAAAAAAAAATTCAATCCTGACGCCGTCACTAGCTTTAAGACCATTATTATTTATATTACTTGCAATAAAAAGTGAAACGAAGGAAAAGTCAGGTCCTTGATGAATTTTATATTTTTTTCGCAAAACAAGCGGGGACAGCGACTACCTAGTTGTAACCGGTCTTCTGTACACTTTCGTCATTTCCGGGCGACTTCAACTTCATAGTTTCGTTGTTTTCTTTTTAAATTCGTTTTAGATTATTTTTGGACGCTGAATCTAATGGTGAAAACAAGTTTGTCTCTATCTGGTACCGTTCCATAGATAAGATGGGCTCTCTTTTCGGCCACTTCCGTCCCCTTTTGGGCCACTTTCGCTTTATATTTTTTTCCGCTATTTTGGAAATTCATTTATACTAATTTTTGGACGCTGAATCTAATGGTGAAAACCGTTTGTCTCTATCTGGTCCCGTTCCACAGATGATGGGCTCACTTTTCAGCCACTTCGGGCCACTTCCGCTTCATACTTCCGGTTTTTTATTTATTCATTTTAACTAATTTTTGGACGCTGAACCTAATGGTGAAAACCGTTTGGTACCGTTCCGGAGTTGAAAAAGGCGACGGACGGACGGACAAAGTCGTTGCTTTAGTCTTCTCCGCATTTGACGTACAGACAAACAAACAAGCGGCTGCAGCGACTACCTAGTCGCAACCGGTCTTCTGTACACTTCACATGTTCAGGCACACACCTCTATCACGCACTGCAACAGCATTTTCTATTATATAACCTAAAAGCAGTAACCATCACAATTGCCGATCAAAAATGTGTTAGCTTTTAGGCATATTTTAGATTCTAGGCGTAATTGTCCACTTTTAGGCCTGTATTTTTACCTGTAGTTTTAATTTCGTAAGCAGGAGCTAACGGAGGTTTGGATTGTACAGTAAGTCTATTCATTTTTTGCAACACGGTGCGCCTCCGGGCCCAACGTTACAATCTCGTTATACAGGGTGAGTCAGAAGTCCGTATCAGGGGCCAGCATTTTGTAACAATGAACATTCCTTCAATAATAAGTTGGTAAACTTGCAAAGTGGGGCTATTTTTGGTACGAATAGGGGAAAACAAAACTAATAAAAACTTTATTTACTTCAAGATTTATTTCCAAGTAACACTTGATCGCACTTTAATTTTTTCTTTTTTTCTCTTTCAGATGCCCTGAGAACAAAGCTTGCAGATTGCCCTCAACCCCGCACCGCAGGGCCAAGGAAATAAGGTAAAACATTTCCAGACAAATTTAGCCCTGCACGTCTACCACGAGGATTGCCCTCTTCATCTCCTACTGCCCCAACACCATGACCTACGACCTGTACGTAAGCCCCTCGAGCTATAACGCACAGGAAACGTATCGTATGCCTATAGCGCTCTGTAGGTGTACGAACACCTCCCCTCCCCCCCCCTCCCTTACTTGTTCCTTGTTGTATTCTTAGATAAAAGAAAAAAAAAGTATGTTGTTGCGCCTGTCATCTTTATCTCTGGTTTGACTTTTCACCTTTTTATACGCCTATTTTAAAATTTATTTATTTTTTATTCACCGTCGTTATGGTATTTCGAGCGTTGCGCGGAGCTTAGAGAAAGCCGGTTTTTCAAAACCCGGATATGAGACTGAAATTGGTCGGTAAAGCTAACAAATCCGTGAAATGATACTGTAGTAGAAAAACTTTACGAGCAAGAATCGTGAGTTTTACTTTGCGTGTTTTTTTTCTCAGGCTTAGATGGCATTCGATTATTGTACAAGTTTCACAAAAACCAAAAAGCGCTTCAATCGGACGGTTTTAAATACAGTAAAAAGCGACTTTCGGTGCTCAGCAAAACAGCATCTTTTTCAAGCCAAAACAATAAAATAAAAACAACGAAGAAAGTCACTTCACACTGAGTTTGCACACAGTAAACGAAGACGTTTGGATGCCCACACCAGCATTGTTTACAAGTGAAAACGGTAAAAACTACCTAACAAAGAAAGCTGATCTTGGGTTGAGAAAGGTGCTGTTTGGTGATTCTAAACACAGTAAATGGCAACGTTTCAATGCTTCAAAGACCTTCCCATTTACTGTGTTTAACTCAGTAAAAGGTGACGTTTCGATGCTCCAAACAACACCGTTTTCAAGCCAAAACAAGAAAAACTACCCAATAAACTAGATTTTGGTTTGAAAACGGTGTTGTTTGGAGCATCGAAACGTCACCTTTTTCTGAGTTAAACACAGTAAAAGGGGAGGTCTCGACGTTCCGAACAGCACATTTGTAAAGACAAAATTATAAAAAAAAATTAAGTAAGTTAATTTTGGCTTGAAAACGATGCTGTTCGGAGCATTGAAACGTTACCATTTACTGAATTTAAACACAGAACAGCATCGTTATCAACCCCAAACAATAAAAAAAAAAAACTAACAGAGTTGATTTTGGCTTGAAAACGGTGCTGTTTGGAACATCGAAACATCAAAATTTACTGAGGTTAAATACAGTAAATGGCGACGGCTCGATGCGCCTAACAGCACCGTCTTCAAGCAAAAACAATAGATAAACAACTAAGAAAATTGATTTTGGCTTGAAAACTTCGGTGCTGTTAGGTGCATGGAAACATGTTAGTTAAAAAAAATCTTCATCGTATTTTCGGTTGGTTAGTTGGAGGAGCTTAGCTAGCCTACAACAGACACCAAACTGAAAAAATATTGGTTGGTTGGTTGCATTTTTGTAGTCTGGGTGGAGCCCATACGAAAGGTCGGATTGGAATGAAATTTGGTACATAGCTTGAAATCCTCAAAAGTATTCCGACTAATCTAGAATTTGACGTAACTCGACCAATTATTATGGAACAAACTGCAGCTTTTGGATTTTATTTCTAACACTCACCATTGTAAATTTGGAATCCTGGAATCCTAAATAGCACAATTGTTAAGCAGCACAGTCATGCAAAGAGAGCTAAAAGTAGGAAATTTTGGACGCAAGTCATTCTTAGTAGCACAAACAGAACCAGACAAGGAACCATCATGAACTACCCTACAAGGCCCCCAGCCCACCTTTCTCCCTACCCTCACCCCACACTGCCGCCCCGAGGCTTGACCAACAAATTCTTGCAAATCGAAATAAAAGCACGAAGTTAGTTAGGTACATAAGTCAATCTTAGCAGTACAAATCGAGCCAGCCACGGAAACCACATAAAATACCCGTAAAGCCCCCAGCCTCCTTCCTGAGGTAGGCCAAAAAATGTTTGCAGATCAAGCTAAACGCGTTAAATTTGGCACACAAGTCATTCTTAGCAGCAAAAATCAAACCAGCCTCGGAACCCCCATGAAATACGTCCCAAGGGCCTCGAGCACCCCACCGGTGCTCCTCCCCCCCCCCCCCCCCCGAGGCTTGACCAACAAACCAACAAATTCTTGAAAATCGAGCTACGAGGATAAAATTTGGTAAACAAGTAATTCTTAGCAGCACAAGTCGAATCAGCCATGCAACAACTCCCATGCAATAACTCTTAAGACCCCCAGCGCCCCTTCCCCCTGTGTCCCCTCCCTGAGGATTTAACAAAAATTCTTGTAAATCGGGCTACAAGCGTTAAATTTGGTACACAATTCATTCTTAGCAGCACAAATCGAATCAGCCATGGAACTCTTGTGAAATAACCCCCCCTTCCCTGAGGCTTGACCGACAAATGTATGCAAATCGAGCTAAAATCGTGAAATTTGATATACAAGTCATACTTAGCAGTACAAATCGAACTAGTCCTGAAACTCCCGATGAAAGACCCTAAGCACCCCCACCCCCGAGGCTTCACCCACAAATTCTTGCACATCGTGCTGAAAGCATTAAATTTCGTACTCAAGTCATTCTTACCAGTGTAAATCGAACCAGTTGTGGAAACCCCAAGAAACAGGGAACCCCCTATGTAACTCCCTATGAAATACCCCCAAAGGCTCCGGGGGCCCCCCCCCCACTATGTTCCTTCCCTGAGGCTTGACGAACAAATTCTTGCAAATCGAGCTGAAAGCATTAAATTTCGTACACAAATCATTCTCAGCAGTGCAAATCGAGCTAGGCATGCAACCTCCTACAGAGGCTTGCTTGACATTTCAATCCGCTCCGCCCGTAAAAGGCCCAGAGTCTGTTTCCTAGTAATGAGAAGCAAGGTGGTTTACCTTTCGGGAGCTGTACACATTTTTAAAAATTAATTACGTTAACTTGAAGTAGTATACACACGTGGGGTTTCTGCAAGTCATTTCCGGGTTTTTCATTTTCAGATTCTTGGTATACTACATTACACAGAATTTAATTTTGTTTTACCAACCTGCGTGACACGCGTCAACCAACAAAACTGGCAGACGGACAGACAAGTTTTTAAACAACGATAAAATGTAGTTCCTTAAAGTGAATGAAACACAGAACAAAGCTCTGACTGTGAGACCAAACAACAACAACTGACACAGAAGAATGGCACAATCCCAAATCACAGACAGGTGAAACAAAACACGTGTCGGATAAGAGCTGATGAAATTATAGAGTGGTAGACACTCCACCATCAATCTCATAGATCAGAAAAGTAACAAGAAAAAATTAAAAAGAAAAAAAACGCCCCGTTTAGATGGCCACTCAAAACAACCAACCAGTTTACTTAGGAACGCTATAAAAAAAGGAAATTAGCAATCTAACTACGGCTACCTGGGGCAATACTGTAACCTGGAGCTGGAGCAATATTTTAACCTGGGGCAATATTTTAACTTGGGGCAATATTTTAACCTGGGCAAGATAGCCTGATAGTTAACACTGCTGTCTCATTTTGCAAAGAGGTTCCTAGAAAGGCCTGTCCCCAGCCATTCCTGGAATCTTCGGAAAGAAAAAGGCCATGTAATCCTCGTGCTCGTGTCGATTGTGGCACGTCAGAGATTATAAAAATTTCCGATTGGAGTTACTTAACAAAACTGTGTTGCCTTCTGGCGTCGAGGCCTCGGCTGGAACGGAGACAAACCTCCAAAGTACGCACTGTAACGCGCACTGTTACAAACTAGTACTTAAAGGGACAGACATTCGTCCAGCTTCTGCAACGTCTGTTGCTGAAACCAGGTCCAAATTTTCCGGGTGTGGAGGAGGGAGGGGGTGGGGCAACACCCTCCTCCCCGCAGAAACCAGGCTGGGGAACTTGAAATTATTTTGTTTTCTTACTGCTTTTTAGATCTACATTATGTCGTGTTTCTGTTACTGTTTTTATTTATTTATTTATTATTTTGGGATCAAGTTTATTTTGGAAGGTTAAAGTTTGTTCAGGCACACTTTCTTTCTGGTTAGTTGGCCTGATCGAAATTTGAAGTCATGAGCCGTTTTCAGGGCACTTTTACGCGCATTTGAGGGTCATAAAATCAAATTACAGCAATGAAAATAGGCCTAACGAAATCGCTATTTAATTATATTTCGTTGGTGCTACTCTCACGTTTGTAGGTGCCTTGGTTCAAGAGGAATATAGTTATACGCACGCACATCACACATTTTTAATGATGGAGACATTTCACAACAAAATTATTAAAACTAACTAGGGCGTGGCGCCCACCCCCCGCCTATATGGACGGTTTTATAGAGCATTGTAGTGATTTCCCGTTTGCAAAAAATACTGTGATTTCCCATTAGAAGAAGGCCAAACTTTCATTGGATTTAGTTAGATTCAGGGTTAAGAGACATAGAGTCATAAATCCCGTTTGCATGAAAATATTGTGACTGGAAAAACATATGACGTCACCCGTAGTGTGCCTCTTTGTTGAAAACACAGTTTGAATGATTACTTATGCAGAACAGACAATTCCGTTTGGCAGATATTCCGTCTGGACTCACAAACAAAAGAAATAAGAATTAGTAGTGGGAATCTCGGTGATCTGGCGACACAAACACAAACAAACAAATATTACGATATTAGTCATATAGATTCTCCGTCTCACCTTCCCACCTCAGGTAAGAAAAACAGTTTTCCTAACACGGAAAAATCATAGAGTTAAAAGGCAGGAAAGGCTCCCATCACTGCCTAAAGCTCTACTAAGAAGAACGAGAGAAAATTTAGAATCCAAAATGTCAGACTTCTGCAAATACTAACAAAGAAGTGGTCAACGAAGCCGACAGGCAGCCGTGTAACTCCTGGAAAACACCACTTAGTACGCTGTGGGGATTGTTCGTTTTTTTTAGAGTGTATTTATATAAGTCAGCGAAGGGATTCGATCGTCCGTCTTCTTAACTTGAGTGGTTCTTGAGTTAAGAAGAAGGGAAGGTGGTTCTTCGCAATGCTGTCATGAATAACACTGACAACTTTTCTTTTTTTGGTTACATTGTTTTCTAGTATGATGGTGGTATCTTCCACGTAACATCTACCGCCGCTTGGGCTTTCAAAAAGCTCTAAAGACCTATTCTATTCTTCTTCGAGTACTGGTACGTTCCG
>JAHWFP010119320.1:0-28161 GCA_023313725.1 Lithobius niger | reverse complement strand
TTTTTTGACGAGCCTTAAGTCAGCCGAAGCAATTAATGCTTGTATGGCTGAACTGGCCCAATTTTGAACATAACCAGACTTTTAGAGAAGAAGAAATATCTGGTAAAGGGAGGTGCCAGCCCGGGGAACCTCCGATCATCGTCGGGCCCGAAAGATAGTCCAGAATTAGCCAGAAATCATCCCATAGCCACTGAAGGAGCATAGTAGCCTCTCACGCTATCCTGACCGGCAGTGCTGGCGGGGACTTTGCCAAGATCCCCTTTCCAAGGGTTCGACCAGATCTACATACCTCCAGCAACCAGGCTGAGCTCTCTCACCGCTCAGCCATGATTTAAGTAAGTTTTATTTTATTATTCGTTTTAAATAACTACAAACGAACTGTTGCGCAATCTTCAATCAGCAACAAATTTCACCGATCGTAATTCCGCAGCCTTGCTTCAGTTTTGGGACCGCTAAGGCAGCAGCAACAGAAGCTCCCTGCTCTCTCTCTCACACATCACCAACAATTCTGACGTCACACTTCATCACGTGAGATAAACCTTGCAACCGGCGTCACTCGAATCCTTCACGTACACCACATCCATGCAAGGCAAGCCCCAGACTCGTCATCCCGCCATAAACTTGTCTCTAAAAATCATAAACCAACTTAAACTCTGGCGAAACGCCAGTTCGACGGAACCTGCTGACGTCAAACGCATCGGAAAGAGAGAGAGAGACGGAGCTCAACACGCGATACGTTACAGCGGGAGTCAGGATACCAACACACTCCAAAGTTAGAGCAAGGACGTTGTAACGGAGTGGAGGAGAGGCACGGCAAGGCAAGCCCCACTACACTGGCTGGCTTCCACGCGCGTTGCTCCGTTACGCGACGCGCGGTCATTGACCCGAACTTGCCTTGCCGTGGCTAGGAAATGTTGGTCGTAGCGCCGCCGAGGAAAATGTAGTGTAGTTTTGTGGCCCCTAAAGGCATCACCTCCACCAATTCGTCACGGGTTGCGCTCGCACTCCAAGGAAACACCACTCTAGCCCCCTCTCATTTTAAATACCCCTACACTCCACCCCTACCCATCTTCACCCCAACAGCACCCCCTCATTACCGTTCATGCCCTGTAGGTGACGGAACGTATCCTACCCTTCTCTTCGCCTCGTTTAAAAAAAAAAAAGAGGGTTTTACAACCCACCCAACTGTGCATAAAAAAAACTGCCATGTTGACGGATCATGTCACGCTATAGGTGACAACCCTCGCATAAACTGCGCAAAAGAGCATCAGAGAGTTTAAAAAAAAGACCCCCACAGAAAGAAACTCGACACGACAACCGAAAATAGTAAAATACTCGTTGTTTTCGAAACATAAATATCAGACAGTGAGAGCTTCAATGTTTTTTTTTTTCCCCTGCGAAGATATCGTTTTTGCTCCTAAGATCAAAACTTCTCCAACTTCGGGGAGAGTTATCAGTCAGTAAATAGAAATATGTTTTGTTGTCTATTGTTTGGTCACGTTATCAGTAAAACCGAACTGGGATTTACGCCTAATCTTTTCGCTGTTGATTGTCATCGTTGTTTTCATTTTATTTATTGCAAAACTTCTCGCCATCTCAAATAACAATCAAATAACGACCAGAATGACACACAATGTGATAAAAAAAAAGGCAAGTAGATTATTTAAAAATTTGTCTGAACGATGATGATGTCATTTTGCTATCGCTGAAACGCGTAAATTTTAGGAGCGATCATCGAATTCAGATAGGAAGTCTGGGGGAGCCCTCAAGAGCTCCAACCCCCAACCTGAACTATCTAGAAAGCTTTTTTTAACTTGCGACTGCTAAAACTCACAGCAATGTATTTTTTTGCCACTAATCCTGTTTTTATCACCCAGCAGTTCAGGTAACTAGAAGGAGAAACACTGTAAGTTAAGTATGACGTCACGTTCATAATCACGTGTGATTTCTAGGGCCCGCTCACCTCGTACGTAAGCGGGTGGAGGTGCACGGTGTCAACTCCTCCATCCCTTTCCGTTTTTCGAACGGTCCGATTTTAGTGCCAAATGAAGATAAACAAATAATTACTTACGAAATGTTTCCCTTTTTATGAATTTTGCAAAGTAAAGATTGAAACGGTGGAATTAGCGTCTTTTATCTAACTGTGAGAGATGATGTCCACAGTCCACCCCAGATCAACTTGGGCTAATTCTATTACGAGGAAGGGAGGAAAGTTGTCTAACAACCTGGATCTGCATCTGTTTTGACTGTTTTTTTGCTCTTACTGCATGTAGCAAACTTCTGCTTGCCAATTCAACAGTTGCAGTACTTTCGTCATTCCCACTATTACGTGTAATCATACTGAAAACCCCAAAAAATCACAACTAAAAAAATGTTTCACTTTTTTAAATGAAACTTTGAAGTCTCTTGCAAAAAATTAATGGAAACTTTTCAGGCTATATGTTAAGAAACCGTAAATAAATTAGCATGAATTAACATAAATCACCATGGGCTTTAATTTTTCAATGAGATATCAACCAACTTTCATGTAAACAAAATTGAAAGAATCTTTTTGTTTGGGTTTTTTTTTTTTTTTGGTTTGATTTTCAATACGGCTACACGTAATAGTGGGAAATGGCGAAAATGCTGCAACTGTTAAATTGCAACATTCTAACGTATGCGTGTAAATATGAATATAGTGTACTGAAATCTTCCTTAAGTTAATCAACCTGATCATCATTCGACAAGTTGATAAAAACATTTAATAACAACGACCTCAGACTGTCGTTGATTGGCTTCACTGACGCGGCCCATGTCTGACACTCTTGACAGCTTTTAAAAACCTTTATTAACGTGCATTAAACGTTTTAATTTATTACAGCAATAAACTGGGAGCAGTAAATCTCTGGGTCAGCTTATGTTGCTGATAAATGCAAAGAAAGAAAATGTTGTGTAAAATGTGTTTTATAGGGAAAAACTATACTAAAAGTCCAAAAGTTTATTGTGCAACGCTGAAAAGTCATTTAAGGAGAGAGGGTCATTTTTAACACGCCAGACTTGTGTCCTTTCTACATTTGAAGTTTAAAAAAATAATAATAATGTGTAATATTGGTGTAAATATGTGTTAGTCTATGATTAACCTGCAGGTTCTGTAACCTTTTTACGAATAATTAGGAAATAATCAACCAGGACGTATCAATATCTTCGTCACCCTTGCAGTCGATTGCGACACTTCCGGGAATGACGTGTTTGTTTGTTTGTAAAATCTGTGGCATACCTACTCGATTTACAAGTTTAAGGAAAAGTGACGTTTTTGTGATGTTTTTTTTTTTTTTTCAAAACTGATTTGGTTAATTTTGCTCTTTTTTTCCCTAAAGATAATTTAAAACTGGAAAAGTTGTTAAAATAGGAAAAGTTAGTCATAAGTTAATTAAGTTGGAATTAATCTTCCGAATAATTCTTAAAAAAAAGATAACGAAACGCGTTCTGGTTTTAAGGCACTTTATAATTAAAACTCACTCATGTAGGTTACATTCTTTTTAAATAATTATTTATTTTGTAGTGGTTGTCAGTTTGTTTTAATAGTATTTGTATTTGTACAGCACAGCACTGCGTGTACTAATACATAGCTTACAGATTATGCAGACAGAGAAAAACGGATGGAAACCTATTTACGTTGCCTTTTGGCCTTAAATGTCAGACTTTCTGAGTGGGGAATTGAACCCACGATCTTTGAAACCAAATGCCGAGGTTCTACTACTGAGCCATACTGACACTGGAACGGCCGTGTCAGTGTAGCTGAACGGTAGGACGTCGGTATTTGGTTTCAAAGGTCATGGGTTCAATTCCCTGCTCAGGCAGTCTGACGATTTTATCCAAAAGACAACGTAAATAGGTTTGCATCCGTATTTATTTAACCTTTCTCAAGCCCATTTGACTTTCCGTCCTGTTTTATACACACAGTATTGTGCGTTTAAGCTACTCAAGAGTTGAGTAGCGTTAGGAGAATGTGGGATTGTTGGAATCTTCTAACCGTGTTATGGAAGAGAGCTACCAGTGCAGACAGTATGGGGCAATGTAGCTTGATAGTTAGCATGAGCGTTTCATGTTTATGAGGTTTTTGGTTCGAGCATGACCATAGCTATAACTAGTACTTTCAGTTTCAGGATGCAAAACTGACTCATGCCGACTGTGGATTGTAAAAGATCCTAGGATTTTCCGATTGGCATTACCTAGCAAAATTGTCCCTCTCGCCTTCACTTCTAGTGGGAGCAGCGACGCAGAGTGGAGACAGAGGGTGACAGGTTTCTGCTCATGAATTTCTGATCAATCAGGAAAAAATTACCTCGCGTATCTGGGTAATTTGGCTTTTCTAGCCATCAAGGATTCCTTGTTAAACACTCACTGAAGGAGACAATAAATAAATAAATAAATAAAAGGACCAGGCCTATTTATACTGTATAGGCCTTATTTAAACGCGGCGCCATCCAGTTTTAACATACAACTGCCGTGAAATCCTAGCATATGAGGGACAAATATTCCAGCTATTAACTTTATCACCGTGTTTAACTCTCAGTTACGTACACGACATGTAATGTATTTATGAGTGCTACCTAAAAGCATTCCAGAAACTAGGACGTGATTGGGGAATAAGGCCCATATTGTTAACAGCCACTTAAGTGCTGAAATGTGAAGGGACCCTTTAAATAGTGTCTATCCTACACGGTTACACACGTATGTTCGTTGCGTTTTGTACTTAAATGTCAGACTGCCTGAGCAGGGAATTGAACCCACAAACAAAACACTGAGGTCCTACCCGCTTAGCCATGAGCCTAATGGCTAAGCGGTAGGACGTCGGCATTTGGTTTCAAAGGTCGTGGGTTCAGTTCGTGCTCAGGCAAAATAGCATTTAAGTCCAAAGGGCAACGTAAATATGTTTGTAGCCGTATTTATTTGACCTTTCTCGAGCCCATTTGGCTTTCCGTCTTATTAACGGTCAAACAGATTCCTTATAACAACGAAGACCATAATATCCTTGTGGTGAACAAAACACTAACAATTTGGACACTACTTCAAGAATCTCCTGACATTTGAGCAACTGTCCGGAATTCGGGTCTTGGTCTTAAGCACCAGCACTCAAACTGCTCACGCTCAGTGGGCAGACAGCTGTGGTACCAAAGGTCAGGACACTTCAATGCAGAGGACAGTTCACTAAAATCTAGAACCAAATAATAAACAATTTATTTATTTTTTACGTCTGTTACCAGGAAGAAGATGACGACGAATAAAAAACAAATTATTTTTTTTTTACAATTAACATGAATCCCAAGATAAATTTAATTCAACAAAAACTGTACGATTTTAAACTATCGATTTCTAAATTCGTCTTTCTGTTTAAAACTCACATAATTTGTAAATCAAAATCTGTGTAAATACAGCATTTACACACGTGTATTTTATTACGGAATGCCAATATTATACAGCCAGTTATACATATTTGCTAAGTCACGTGTCTATGAGGAAGCCATTATAATCTAGGAACCCATGGCACCCAGCTGATGTCAATAACCTGATGCAGGCTAGAGATATTGCTACAGTCATCGTGCGTTTATTAAAAAAAAAAAATTATAGTGCGTCTAAACACTCCCTACACTTGTTAAAAAAATCCAAACACAAGCTAAAAATTACCCAAAATTTTTATGTCAATTTCGGGACTTTTGGTAAAAATCCTAGCTATGCAACGACACTGCAGCACAAGCAACGTAAAAACGCAGCCCATTCAGGAGAACGAAACACGGCACACACCCCACTCGACTTCAACACACTACCTGGTTGAAACGAAGGCGGTTGAATCGCACACACGCACACACACATAGGGCACGACAGCATGCCACATCGCACCATATTTAACCCAACTATGGGCCAACAGAGACTAAAGGGCCTACCTGGGGTCCCTGATTGTTCAATGACGCACAAAACACCTTGGGTTGATGGTTTTTTTTAACCGTTCTTCAACTATATTTTCGTGTCAACAAGTGAAACATTCACCACATGCTCACTGCCGGCTTAGGTCAATAACCTCAAGTTGCGAGTAATCTACCGCCGCTAGATGTCGCTACCTCCTGCGGACGCTTGGCGCTGGAGAGCGAGAGCGCGCCAAGCATCGAGCGGCGCGAGCGGGCGGATTTCTGGCCGGGCGCCACAAATGGCGGGAAAAGCACACCATCGTGGATTTCGCTCCGTCTTTCTTTCGTTCTTTCCAACTCATTCACTCTTTCTCTTCGACTGTGCTTCTGTCCAATTTTCACCGGTTGTTGCGACTCGGTGACTGATATATCTTTGGAAAGACCCCATTGCCGTGGAATGTTACACGACAAAGTGCGTTATACGCTTAACAGATTATGGATAAACGCTGTTTCGGAAAGTTTCAACAACAAACACCTCACAAATTTCAACTGCAGCAACGCCGACACACACGGTGGACCACAAAAACACTCTCAACGTAAAAGTTTATGGGGGGGGGGGGGGCAAGGCGGGGAGTGAAAATAGGGACCACTTCCCCGGATCGAAAAACAAATTCTTATTCTGAAAAGGGTTCAACAATTTGTCGAAATTTTTAAAGAAAAACTTGAAAAAAATTTCAACCACGGATTCACAGAACATAGATAGTTTACTTTTCAGAAAAGGGACTGGAATTTTGGATGCAAAATCTCAAAATCTCAAAAAATCTCAAAAAAATCTCAAAATCTCAGAAAAAATTGGGACTTAAAAAAATTGCAGGTTGACTTTTTTGTTATTAAATTAAATTAAATTTGATTTAATTTCAAGTTTTAATTTTTTAAATAAAAAATATTTAATTTTTTAAAATTAGCTAGTTTAAATTAAAATTTAAAATTTTTAAATTAAATTAAATTTAAATTAAACCTAAGTTAAGAGCCTCGTTTCATTTTCAACATTGAAATAAAATTGAAACCATTTCCTAGACTCGGAATAGCATCACAGCCTCCTTAGATCTACACACCAACCAATTTGCCGACTGCACTATCATCAAACGAAAATTTCAAATATTTCTTTAAGTAGACGTATTTTTAGTACAAAAATTCGACGAGTGGGGCACAGTAATCCACCACAGATTTGCACACAGCCTTAATACTGTTCAACACCCTTAGTTACTAAAGAAACTGTAATATAACTAATTATCCGTAGTAGATTTCGGTGCCTGAGAAGGTGACTGGTTCTAATTCCAATGGTATCAGGCTGTTTTACTTTGTTTCCTAGCACGATTATATTGCGAATGTTTGTTAATATGAATTAAATTATTAAAAGTAAAAAGCCAATAGGTACGCAAGCATACGCAAGTATGTGGCGAATAACGTGCCAAATTTATCATCTATTGCCAGATAAAGCTTTATCCTGGTGGATGTCTTTAAAACATTTTAAATAAATATTTATTACTAATATTTAAAACTAATTTTGCTTCTTTGAGCCCCCGGCCCCCCCCCCCCTTTCCATCCTTGTGTCCTCCCCTTCCACAGAAGAAAATATGGCGCAATCTTGCTACACTCCACATTTTTCTTATTCAACAGCCTCTGTTTTCACCGACTGGAACTTTGCCAGGTTCCCCTTTCCACTTGTTATTGATCAAATTAACAATTTCGTGCAGCCGTTGTTGTCTTAGCTCTGCCGCTGCTATACGCCAAGTAGTACCCATCACCTCGTTATACTTGAAATTCCTGTTAGATTCTTACGTAACCTGAAGCAAAGTTATGCCTTTACAGATAAATAGATTAACTCTGGACCTTATTCGAAGTCTTAGAAGCTCTAATACAGGGGTGGGTGGGGAGGGCGGAGAGGGGGAGCGAACAAGGAATTAAAAAAATGTACAGAATAGAACCCATACCTACTAAAGAAACCGGATAGTGGCATGGTACCTTGATCGACAGAGGCATGCTAAGGCACTCTTTCTTACTGCTACAGCTGTCGTTTTCCCCAAGCTCTGTTTAAGTATGGGCGCAAATAAACAATGTGTGTTGTCGTACCCTTTCTTCCATATCCGTAATTCCTTCTTTTAAGATTCTGATCAGCTCGGGTGCAAGAAGGAGCTAGTGGGAGCTCCTTCACCATTCAGCCATATACCCTTGAGATCCAAATAAAAAAAACACACGTAACAACCGGACCTACCGCGTTAAAGGGAAATAAATAAACGTAATTGTAATATAGCATCGGACTAAATACGTAATCACAATTTACTACTTCTTCACCGCAAACAACAGAGAAAATCAAACCCGTCAATTTAATTTCAGTCGTTCAAGAAAACTCGACTCCCAAACACTTTATCAAATGAGCGTATCTCTGCTTGGTTGGCGGGCATTCATACACATAACACGGCTTCGGAATCGTTTCCTGGTTCCAAGCTTTACTTGCAGCAATGGTAGTACCTTCTGTGATCCTTTCATTGGAGCAAGTGAGGAGGCCAACCCCTGGCATTGACCCAGAGTCTGGCCTGACCTGGCCTAGCTCATTTCACCACGCCGATTGGCAAGGCCGAACGCCGAGGGAGGGATAGAAGAGACAGACTCAACCCGAGGAAGAGACAGACAGATCGACGCCTCGGCACAACTCAAATCCCCCACGCCATGATGTTAACAAAACAATGAAAGCAAATTGACAAAAAAGTAATACGACTACACGACATCAGAAAAAAAAATGACGACATCAGAAAAAAAAAAGGACAGCTATGAGACGGGTCAAAAAAATATGCTTGGTGATAATTTTTGCTTTCCTGTAGGTGCCATGGATACCTTACAAAATGCTCATTAACGTGCACATATCATGTAAGAAAGATCACACAACACACCTGGCGTTTCTCTGCAAGGCTTGTTTTAAAATTAAATTAAATTAAAATGCATACACATGGAGCACTACGCATTAAACGAGTTAAAAAGGCACCTTATATTACGGAGAGAAATACTTGTCTCCATTTTCAAAGGTAAAAAGTAAAAACACAAGCAGACAACACCACAGAAAACCTTTCACAAGGGGGTCGCCATATTGGATGGATTGGGGAATTCTGTTTTGCAGGGAAGATGTCATTATGGTAATAATAATATTATAAACCAAGCAGACTTACTCCATGTTATTATTTATTTATCCTAATTTCGCTTCTCATCCCTCGCTTGATAACGTGGGCTAAGTCTGCTTTTATTTATATTACTAGTTGTGCCCGTGCGCATGCTGCGCCCGCCCCCCCCCCCCCCCGCATCCCTTCAGGTGTTTGGTCTTTCATTTTAAATTTATCAAACCGAAGACCGAACATGTGAATGGCTCCCACATATGCCCTGTCCCCCACAATTACTTTAACCCCCAATCCCCACACTCCGGCCCCCGCCCGGGGTCGCAGACGTGTCCCCCTCCCCCCATACACGCTTGCCCACCTCCCCCTCCCCGAAAACGTCGCCCCGTGACATTCTCCCTTTGGTGCAGCCCCGGAAAGGTCGCTGGCGTGTGTTTGACTGAAGGCTAAAAAAATCCTATCACTGAGAAATCCAGCATTCAGTAAGCAAGTAATCCCATGTTTAACTTAATTCGTTGAAACAATTCACTTCGGTACCGCGCATAACCCGCCACACACACTTGCCCTGGCTCCCTCTCCCCCGCCCCCCCGAAAACGCCGCCCCGTGATATTTCCCCTTTGGTGCATCCCCGGAAAAGTCGCATGCGTATGTTTGACTGAAGGCTAAAAAAAACCCTGAGAAATCCAGCATTCAGTAAGCAAGTAACCCTATGTTTAAGTTAATCCTTTGAAACAATTCACCTCGGTACCGTGCATGGCGACATTGTTGCAAGCAATGATTGTTGCCGCCCACTTAAAAACAATTCAACTCCTTTCTGGAAGTGAACATTTAGGAAATAAATGCGCCTTTCCATCGTATCAGGCTGCCAATTTCGAGGACCATTGGGGGCCTCAAAATTAAGAACCAATCGTCGTTTGGTTTAAAGTTGTCTGGTTTAGTAGACACGGGTTTTTTTTTTTTTTTTTAGCTCAAACGCCGACAATGGCACAGTCCACGCAACTAAAACTTTGTTGGCCGCTTTGGTACCACAACAATACCAAAAAACGAACCCCAACACGGTGCGGCAGGTCTGGTAAGTGGCGCCATCTCTTCGAAGACTTTGGAAAAAGTGTTATAACCCGAACTTGTAGTCCAAGGCCGTCAATAGACGGCGACATGGTAGGTTTGGTAAGTGGCGCCATCTGTTCGAAGACGTTGGAAAAGTGTCCCAACCTGAATTTGAAGGCGAATCCCGTCGATAGACGGCACTACAGGGTGCGGTACTTGATTGTACGACGGAATGGCGTGTGTCGCCTGCTCCGTATTATTATGTAGATTACACAACGCTATCTTCCCTGCAGAACACAAACCTGACAGGGAAGCACCAACTGTGTTCTCTAATCATCCTCACATGGTACACACCCGGCGCCGTACAGTATACTATCAAATTACTATTGCCACAGCCCTAACACGTGTGGAAAAATAATCTAGATATTTATTCCCCTCCCCCCATTTCCCCCATCCAAAACGACCGTTGCTATAGCCTGTTTCCTCAATTTGATTGGCACGTAATTATAGGGTTCGGAGCAGTTCTACACAATGATAAAAAAAAATAGTATATATCACTTGAAATAGTGGCTTTTAGGTTTAAATATGCGACCAAAGAGAGAGGCAAAAAAGTTACTAAAAAGTTACTGACTTCAGTAGTAATTCAAAACAACGTCAGTTTCTTAATATTACCCCCCTGATACTGATACTTAAATAAACAAGTTTTAGCACCCGCACGCACCTGAGAACCAATAATTTTCCTCCCAGGTGCGAGCCAAAAAAAATATTTGTTATAAGTTTAATCAAGAATTTCTAGGGTTGGGGAGGAGAATTTGTGACTGAGACCCATACTTAAAACGTCTTAGATACATTCTTATTAGTTCAGTCTTAGTTTATAGAGGGCGCCATGTGTTTTATGTGGGAATTTCTACTCAGTTTTTAGCCTAAAATTAAACTGAACTAAACAAAACTATAGCTTGTATTTAATTATTATTTAGCCTAGCTTAGTTGTAATTTGGTTTGCTTTAGATTTGGGCTGAAAAATGAGCAAAAATTACCCGATGGTACACGTGGCGCCCTCTGAAAACTCGGACTGAACTAATAGGGTGGAATACTAACGTGTTTCAATAAGGCTTTATTAGTTACAAATTCTCCTCCCACATCCTATTACTTCTTGGTTTAATAAACAAGGCCTTGCTGACCAAGTTTCTCTGCAATAATTAGTATCTTTATTATGTTAAAATAAAAGTGACCAAAAGTGAGCATTTCAACCAAAAAAAGTGACCTTTAATAACCCTCTCTTAAAAAGTGACTTTTATTTGAAATAGTAATCCTAGCCTTGTACGTACCAAAAGCCTATTGATAAGGTAGGTGAGGTCTGCGAGGAAAAGACAGCTCAAGAATAAAAAACATCCTGTTGCTTCGTTCAAAGCTAATTATGATGAAACACCCTGCATCTTGGATTTGAATTATTTCACAGTTGTGACGGCCAAACGATATCTGAAGGCAGCGAGTTAAACTCGTTCACGACACGAATAAAAAAAAAAGGTGTCTCTGCTGTAGTTGTACGGGCTGTTTAAGTGCTCAAAACTAAAGCTATTTTAGTATCATTCCGAGGCAGTGGTAAGCTAAAGCAAACATTGGAATTACGCCTAGGTTCATTAAGAACTTAAAAATGAACTAAAAGTTTACGACTTTTAAAATAGATACTAAAGCATAACTTTCTTTACTGAGCCAAAGAAGACTTAGATTGCTGCAGTGCTTACAGAGCTCGTAAAAGAGCCCATAATGTTTTCCAAGACAAACCACACAGATAAAGAATTAACCTTGAAACGCTGATTTTATTTGACTAGGCTACTGTGCTTAACCATACGATACCTGATAGTAACCTATAATTAAGAAACTTCGATTACCTGATCAGAAAGGCTAGGCTAGGAGTTATTTTAACTTAGATTTTAATTGGAACAAAGTGGTATTGCTTTCATTGTTTGGTGCTTATTACAGAAAATAAAACTAACTAGGTAAATCCAGTGCTTCGCGCGGCGTGGGTTACTGTGCCTTATTGGGTCTATAGCTGTGCTTAGTCAAGTCAAATGACTCACTTGCTACACACGGGTAATGTTGGATGCAACGTTTGCAACATTCGTATAATTTGATCGCTCATGTGGATGTGCACACTTCACCAAAAGACGTTTGAGTACACTTAGCTAACAAACGCTGATTTTCGTTCACTTCGCTCAGTCAATCAGCGCATCCCGCTTCAGTCGCTCCTGCTTCGGTTACTGTAAATATACGCAATGAAGCTGGAATTGTTTTAACAATAACACAAACTGGCAGTGATAACCCAGTTTAGGTTCGTGCTCTTCAAAAGCAAGACAACACCAACCTGGATGTTGGTTCACTTACCGGACGGGAATGTAATTTCTTTCAGTACATTTTGTTTCAGTCAGGCACTGTTAACAACTGATTATTTCCCCGTTTGTTATCGTTTGTTACTGATTGTTAATCATTAGTTCGCTCCCAGACATATTCAGTTTTTGTTCTCAACTACCAAACAATTTCTCATTTATAGGGCAGTGACACAACGTATAGTATTATTGTATATAACTCTATGCTGTAGCCAGTTACTGGGATAGCTGCAAGGGTCACTGGAGGGGGAAAAGAAGGGCGTCTTACTGAAGACAATGCTGTTAAGAGTGGATTTCTTAGGCCTATAACGCGCGATTTTTGCCGATTTGTTGGCAGTTGCTGACATTTTTAAGCAAGTGGAATCTTTATTTTCCGATTACAACCTCGCAGCGTAAGGGATTGGAGTCAACAACGTTTTTTTAATTCTACGAAATCCGCTCTCAAAGCACTGCCTTGACTAGAAGTGCCGTTGTTTAACCCTCCATTTTAATCTAGTGCCCCTTGCAGCTATCTCTCTTGTAGCCAATATGACGTCACTTGACGCTGCTCCATAGGTTACTAAAACAAAACCCACAAGGGTGAAAGAACCCGCCAAGTTTCAGCCAATCAAAGTAGTAACATCAGAGCCAAAATGGCTGCCTCCAAGTTGCTACATTAGACGCCAAGCTAATCCCACCGAGTATTAGATCAAAGGTTAAATAATAAAAAAAAAAATGACCATTGCATCTATCGTTAGTTTATATGTATTAGGAACATTCTCATAGCATAATAAGATCAACAATGAAACAATGCATCTCCCATTGTTACAATGCGAACCATTTCCCCTGTTCGTCGAAAGAGAGATTGGGAATCCTGTCGGACGCACAATTTGTTTCGCAAGATGCGAGTCAGCTGTGGCGAGTGATGGAGAAGACGCAACAGGTGTTGTAGAAGACATAACAGAATATGTCGCGAAAGAAAACAAGCGGCTACAGCGACTACCTAGTCGCATCCGGTCTTCTGTACAGTTCTGCCACTACCAATAGTGAGGCATACTTCTCTATCACGCATTGCAACAGCTATCTCTATTATATAATCTAAAAAACAGTAACCATCAGAATTGTCCGTTACAAATGTTTTAGCTTTTAAGCTTATTTTACGTTTTAGACATAATTGTCAGCGTTTAAGCCTAATTTACAACTTTAATTTCGTTAAGTAACAACTAACGGAGATTTGGATTGTATACAGTAAGCCCATTCATTTTTGCAACACGGTATGCGTCCGTGTTACAGTGTTACAACGTAATGTGCAGCGTAGTAGGGAAGGGACAGGAGAAACGCTGCAGCAGCGACTCGTAACAACTATTGACGTTGCCATGGTAACGTGATTTTAGATCTAATTTTCATTTTTTAGGCCTAATTTTTTTAACGGCAGTTTTAGTTTCGTAAGTAGCACGGATAGGCCTAATGGAGAATTTGGTTCGATCGTAAGCCTATTCATTCATGCAACAATGCGACAAGACTCTTTTAAACGAAGCTAAAATGTTTTTGTTTTTACGGCTGCGTTAACACAAATCTTTAGGATTTCAATTCGACGATGAAATGTTATTATTTAATTTAGTTACGTCGAAGAAGTCTATTAGCTATAAGGAGGCAACGATGTTTTAATTTGTCATGTTATTTAACTAACTTTTGACACTGAAACGAACGTTGTAAACAGTGGTCGTCAATTTCTGGTACTGTTGCGAAGTTGAAAAAAAGCGACGGACGGACGGACAAAGTCGTTGCAGTAGTCTTCTCAGCCGGTACGGCTGTACAGAAGACTAAAATGAAGGAAATTGTGTTGGCTCTTCAAGATTGGTTTGTGGTCATCTTATGTGCACGATGCTCACTCAAAAAGTATTACATGCCCAAGTATAGGCCTAAAAGCAACACCCAAAACATAGATCAAACGAAATATGCTTTTTTATGGAACCACCTTAATTTTTTTTCAGCGAGGCTGCAACGTTGTCACGAATTTCAATACAAAAAAAGTAAATTAAATGTTTTGTCCGACGTTTTTGGTAGTACTTTAATCGGGTGATTAGATCCGCTCTCATCACTCGAATTCAAAGATCTTATCACTCGCGTGGTTTAAGGTCACTGTTGCGATCTCCCAACCACCTATTGTTGAACCGGCGATGATATCGTTTGGTTATGCGAAAATGTTCCATAATACGGATGCATGTTTCTTGTTAAGTAGCTGTAGTTTCGTACACCTATTGTGTGCGCGGCGCATCTTGAGTCCTGGAAGTATTTTATGAGCGGCTACGTCTTCTTGGAGGGAGTGGCTTTAATCGACGGCCGCCATTGTTCTTATAATGATTTTGGATATCAACAAGGCACTCTGCTACCAAAAAGGTACAATCGATTATCTGTGTTCGTTCTGCGGCGAACTCAAGATAGGCCGCAACACTTTAAATCGTTCGACAGCAGTAGCGGTTTCAGTGGGCAGCCAGGGGAAAGGGAAGGAGGGAAGAGGGGAGCGGCGGATGGTTGAGTATTTATGGCGCATTGACAACTAGGTAATTAGCGCCACCCTCAGTCACAGTGGAGTGGTCAGGGTTGCCAATGCGCCACACAAACACACACATTACGGAAATATTAAACGAACCCCAATTCTAGATCTTATGAATACCATCTAGCCGAGTTAAGGGTTTTGTATATATGCACTGGTTTGAAAAATAGCAAAACGGCTTCGATTACGATGAGAGTCAACGGATCCACATTCAACCACACTCGACATGATATAGAGCAGTGACACGACGTAGTATTATTGTACATAACTCTATGCTGGAACCTTAATGAGTTAGCTGCAAGGGGCACTGCAGAGAGAAACAGAAGGGCGTCATACTGAAGCCGATGCTGTGAAGAGTGATTTCTTAGACCTAAAGCGCGAGATATTTGTTGTTGGAAAAAACAACGTTATTTTAAGCCTAAAAAATCCGCTCTTCCGTTGTTTTTCCTTTCATTTTTTTGTAGTGCACCTTGTTGTTATGCCCCCCAAAAACCATACTGGTGCCAATCTGGTGCCAGTATGGCGGCAAATGTCACTGCTCTATACGCACAAGTCTCAAAACAGCGTAAATAGCAAATATTTTCGCGAATTTTCGACAGCTATAAAAATCTTCGTAGGAATTTCTCCGTATGAATTTCTCCTGCAGCTTTTTCAGGCTTTAAGGAAAGTTCACTTCTAGTTATATTACACGAGTGCAGTGTGATGTAACTAGAAGTGAACTGTTCTTAAAGCCTGAAGCCTGCCGGAGAAATTTCTTCGTAGGAATTTCTTCGTATTGCTTACACTGGTGCAGTGCGGTGTAACTAGAAATAAACCCTTCCTAAAGCCTGATGAAGACTGCAGGAGACATTCCTACGAAGATTTTCATATAGGCCTAGCTGTCGAAATTCGCGAAAATATTTACTGTTTTTCACTGTTTTGAGACACATTCGTATTCAATTTGAAAAAAAAAATGGATTTAAATCGTAAAAAAAAATCTGATTTAAATAAAATAAATCTGAATATTTTGTTTTTCCTAACCCTGATTAAGTCGCCCGAAATGCACTTTAAGGTTCCCACAAATCATGATTAGCATATTATGATGGATGTGACATTGTTGTTGTCATGGTTTCGGTTGCCAGCAACGACGGGCGACGACTAGGACGCCAAGAACGGCAGGAACGGAACTAGACGTACACACACCATCGAGTTCAGTGAACACCGATGACCGAACCCGCATTTCTATGACGTCACAGCAAGTGAGCGAGTGGGAGCGCATTCATCACTGTCGGTAATCTCTAGAATACCCGCCGGTCGGCCGGCGGACAAAACGAATAGCTCTTATGTTCGCCGAACAACGTCTAAATTATGAAACACTAAAAGTAATTAAGCAGTGCGTTATACCTGAACTTGCGCAGTAGCCCAACGATCCCACACTCTTTTTAACACGCCTGAACCGCTAAGTGAACGAGTGACTTTCGGGACAGTCGTCAATTTACCGCCGGGTAAAATTTAATCGCGAAAAAATATAACGCCGTGGGCTACAAATAGATTAAGTACGGTATTCTGCTACAAGATGTGGTAATGTATTTTAACTACTAGGTTCATGGTCCAACCTGGGTACTTGGAGCCCCACGGTATAAGGGCCATTTTTAAACCCCGAATTTCGGGTTTACCGGTTTAACCGGTGTAGTTGCATTGCGTAAGCCTAATTTTTCGGGGCTGAATAAGTAATAAGTATTTAGTTTAAAAAAAAAAAACCATAAATCATAAAAATTATGATTTTTTCTCTCACCCTAATTGCACCCATATTTTCACGTGCTCCACGAAAATTGGTGTAATTTCATGCTGAATACAAGAATTTAAAATTAACGTAATAATGCTGTAAGTCTATTAACCTGTGTAAATGTTGCAAAGTCTATTAACCTGTGTAACTGTTGCAAAGGGTATTTCGCACAGGATGCAAGCATTTAGTGAGAAGGTATGTCATTTTAAATCCGGTAGAAAATGGTTCGTCTATAAATAACAACTGTTGACTTAAAGATTTACAGGCGCCTCATGATTTGATTAAGGATGTTACCAACCCATATTCCCTGAATGAAGAAAGCCTGAACCATTTTCTAGTAACCTTGTTCTTTTGACAAGTCCATGATGTCTTTCTTTAAGAAATTCTAAATTTTTTAGTGATTCTTAGCGAATTGCTTATTATATGTCAGTCTCCTATTTTTAAAAAATACAAGTTTTTAATGATCCTTTAACATTTGTATCTAAAAGTCCATGTCTTTCCTTTAGAAATTCCGAAGTTTTTAATGAACCGTTGAGAATTGCTTCCTTAAAATCCATGTCGTTCCTTTAGAAAATTCCGAAATTTTTAATGATCCTTTGAGATAGCTTCTTTTAACTCCCGTGTCTTACCTTTAGAAATTCCGAGATATTTACGGATCCTCTGAGAGTTGCTTTCCTTGTCTTTCCTTTAGAAGTTCCGAAGTTTTAATGCACCGGTGAGAAATGCTTCTTATAAATCCACATCTTTGATTTTGAAACTCCGAAGTTTTACTGATCCTTCCAGAATTGCTTGTGATATATCTGTCATTCCTTTAGAAATTCCGAAATATTTACTGTGTATACTTTAGGTCTATATATTGTATATACATTTGTGACTTTCAGATCACCACTGCGAAAGGCTGAACAGCTTTTTAAGCGCTGCTAGAGCCTTAAGCCCGGTACCGCCCTGGTAGCGCTGTTGGTTAGTGAGTACCTGACTAATCCTGAGGGACGTGTCGGGGGCAATTGTTTTCTCTTTATTTCGCAGATTAGTTAGTGTTGTATAGTCACTAAGCAAGTCTTTAACGCTCACTAGTTGTAAACCAATTTAAGGACCTTTAATTTCAAAAATATTTCAAGTAGTGCCCACCGAGCTACTAGCGCGTCTACGAATTTTAGTTAAGCTGGTAGTACTCTTTAAAAAAGGCGCGCGCTCGCACGAGGCGCTCACACGCGCTCTGCTTGATTTCCGCGTTTAATAATAGCAACATTAAAGGTCTGTGTCAGCATTACGGGGCGGGACCACAACTAACTCCAGCTCTAGTATCGATCCCCCAAGGCTCGGGAGTTCAAGTCGGTGCTATCGACAATTATTTCTCAAGCCGAACTATCCGTTTTGAGCGCGAAACGCATTAACAAACGGTTAAACTCAACAAAATTACGTATTAAAAAAAAAACAAAAAAAAACCCACCAATTCCACCCGAAAAGAAAAACAAAAACAAATTCGTTTCTACCTCCAACGATTAGAAAAAGAGCGAACCTAGCAGCGACATGTAGTTGCAGAGCTACCCGGTAGATGGCAGCACCGCGCTGTTACCATGGTGTTGGTTGCCAGCGGTGAGGAGAAACAAACAAAACGTCACGAGAGCGCGAGAGGCCGTAGTTCGAGTTGAAAGCGACGTGTTCCGGGTGGCGCGGAAGTAGGCGAGGTGCCAGAAGCAGTCTGTTCAAGTGCCTCAAGGTGAACGAGTGCTTAGCGTCATAACTTTGGCGGGAGAATTTCGAAGGCCGAGTTTGGTGCAGCAGCAGGGTGGATGGATGCATGAGTAAGAAGGGAGGAAGCCGCCAAACGTTATTGGATTTGGAACTGTTTCATTGAATAAATGGAAACAAACTAGGAATACATCGACACCACTTTTAGCCTGACCGATCCGACCGTTCCCTGTACCTCAACAGATATATATATTCGATCCTATAACTGTTTGATTTACTGCCACTGTTTAAAGACAAAGCATATTAAACAGGGACGTGCACAGGCCCCCGACAGACCACAGGGGCAAACTTTTTTCTGGGTACCTTTTTGGTTTTTTTCGTGTTTTAACCTTTTTTTACCCCCTTTTTGTGGGACTTTAACCATTTCTGTCTCTCTTGGAATCACTTTCTCAGCCGTTATTGTCCTTTTTTTGCGTTTTTAGGCTCGTTTACACCCCCTGCCCCACCGAAAAAGGGCATTTTTTTTCAGAAAAAAAGGGGCACTTTGCCATGAGAGCAGGGGCTAGAGCCTCCCCTGCCCCTCCTGTGTGCACGTCCCTGATATTAAACCAGTTGCGTATAAAGGAATTTTTTGTGTGGGACGGGGGGGGGGGGGGAGGAGGGCAACAGTGCATGCATGAAGGGACGCCCTGTTTTACAAAAATATTTGAATAAACAGCTAGGAGGTCTGGGGGAACGCTGTAAGATCCCCAGCAAGGTGTCCATGGGCACTGAAATTTAAAACATTTTAGAGCATATTTTGGGGCCATGTAGCAACTTTTTTTGGATGGGGGGGAGAGGGGAGCAATGGAGCAACTTTTAAACATCTTCAGCAGCATTTTTTTTTCGAGTTTGGAGATTGTATATTGTGGGCCTACACGACAATTTTATATACTTGTGACATTTATTACCCTCTAAAATAGCCAAAATAGTCACTTACTGAAAATCTTTCAAGTCTACTATGGTGCCATCTGTCGTCCGTCATAACGTCAAATCTGAAGAAAACAAAGGGAGTTGAGTCAAGAAATTGTACCAACTTGCAGAAACGTGTTACAATCCGAAACATCATCATCATCACACCAACCGGGAGGGGGGTGGGAGGTTGAGGTTTAATCGCGCGTCAAGAGCTAGGTCCTTAGCGCCAACCTCAGTCACAGTGCAGTGACCTGGGTTGCCATTACGCCACACGTTACAGGGATGTTGACCAAACCCCAACTCTAGATCTTATCGTACATCTGTACCTCCTGCAAAAATTGGAAAATCCCGGACAGGTGGATGGAATCGTCGCCCAATCGACATGCTGTGTCCCGGCGGAAGGTGGAAACGGTGACGAACACCACCAAGATAAACCATGCGCAATGGCTTTTTGCCGTGACGTCACCATGAGTTAGCCAATGACGAACGAGAACAACGGCTGTTTGGCCGTCTGATTGGACTAGCCCAGTCACGTGATACGCACGTCACAGCAAACAGCCATGGCGTGTGGTATAGTAACAATCGACAAGAACATGACGGACCGTGAGTGGCCGGCGTCACCAATGACGTTCAAAAGGACTAACCCCTCTCAAAAGGAAGCAATGAGGTAGGGAAGCAAGCTGGAAAGGTTTACGAATTACGATGTAATTAATGGAAGGCAGATGGCGCCACCGTAGACTATTAGGATTTTCCGTTAATGGGGGGAAAAAAGTTGACAGGGGGAAACCTCAGTGCCCTACTTGTCGTTTAATAAACGTATTTGTTTTGTTTACTGCGAGTATCGCTTTCGAAAAACTTTCGGAAACTTACGTAATTTCACAATTTACGAACTATCAAATTTGAAAACAATAAATATCTGATTTATTTATTTTTCTCTTTGCTTACCCATTATTTACTTTATTTAATCTTTATTTACCTGTTATTTACATTTCTTTATCTTTATTTTACTCTTTCATTTGCATATTGGTTTCCATGTTCTACCTGGATTTATTTATTTATTTATTTATTTATTTATTTATTTATTTATGTTCTGTTTATTTACTTTATTTAACCTTTACTTATTCACGTACATATTGATTCCATGTTCTATTTAGATTTACTTATTTATTTGTGTATGTACGCTCTCTTAATTTAATTTATATAACCTTTATTTATTTATTTTGCTTTTATTTATTTAATTTTATCCAAAGTTCTACACTTTTCAAAGCCTTATACATAAACGTGTCGGATACTTTCAAAAGAATGTGGGCTCGCGTAGAAAAGTTATTAAAACGAAAAAAAAAAAAGAAAAAGAAATAGCTTCAGACTTAATTAACAACTATAGGCTAAAAAGCCGTGAAGATTTATAAGGTTACCGTATTGGTTGAATTCGTGTATTACTGGCCTTCAACCTACAACTGAAAGACGTGACGCTTTGTTTAGGCTTCTTTTAATGAATCGAGTGTTTTAGCTTTGAATTAATTTCTGATTAAGTGCCCTGATTATTGAATATAAATTGTGTTGTGTTCATTATGTAAGTAGGGAATAAAGTTATATTAAGCATCAGACACGCACGTGGACACACACGTTTCCTATGATTTCAAAACCCGACGTAACCAGAAGTGACGTCATCGTCCACGTCACCGGAGGTGCAATATGTCAACAGTGGCCGGAAGTGACGTCGTGACTACCACCCCCCGTTACCTCACCTCATCAAGTCGTGTAAATTTTACCAAAATATGCGTAAATCGCCGTGGTTTTAGAAACACCCTCCCACGAGATCTGAAGTAACATCATTGCCCCCTGACATCCCCATAAAGTCATTTAAATTCTACCCAATTATGTGTACATTTTACGTGATTTGGGTGCTGTTTTAAAAAATGGTGGCACCCAGAGGAATACCCCCACGACGTCACCCTCGCCCTCCCCCCCCACCCATTTCAACGTTAAATTCTACCATATCAACTAGGCGTAATGTCATTGATTGAGGTATGTAAATTCTTTCAAATTATACATAAATTCTACGTGATGTGGAAGACGTTTTTAAAAAGGTTGACTACTAATAACGCCCACCCCACGTGATATCACCCCCATAATGTCAAATAAATTCTACCGTGTATTTTCTACGTGATTCCGGTTGGTTTCTCATCGTCGTGTTTCCCATCTCCCCCACCTTACATGACATCTCCCCACCAAGTCGAGGTGTGCCAATTTGTAGGAAGTCATTGTCCGGATCTACAGCAGTGGGGGTGCAGTGCCACCAAGTACAACAATACCGTCGCTGATCCCCAGCCGAGCAGACGTGTAGATCAACGTTATGAGACGTGCTATGCGTCGACTATTGCAGTGTTACCAACCGGCCCCTGTTGGGGCAGGACATGGCGTCTAAGCCATTGCTAAGGCCGCCCGCGCACTGAGCGGCCCCAAGTCGCGCGGCCAGTGGTCGTCGCGGCCAAAAAACACGGCGACGGGCCGTGCGGCCACGTCAGTTTTTCATTGATAATTCTCGATCACGTGGCGAAAAATGAACCTGGAGCGAGTACGGTCACTCTGTGGCCGCCTGCACGCCGCCCGAGGTCTCAGTGGCCGCAGCGACAGGCTGGCAGCTGTAGCCAAGTGCGCGCTGCTACATACGCCGTAAGCATTCTCGTTGGCCGCAGCGACCTGGCCGCGCTGTGTGCACGGTGGCCCTAAGGCAGCCTATTACTCGATAAACCTATTAGGCCGCCCGCGCACTGAGCGACTTGGCCGCGCGGCCAGGTCGCTGCAGCCAATGATAATGCTTTACCGTTTATGTAAAACCACGCATTCATCATCATTTTCATTGGCTGCAGCAACCTGGCCGTGCGGCCAAGTCGCTCAGTGCGCGGGCGGTCTTAGGCCCAGTCATGTATAATCATACTTGGTACCCCTCCATGCTTGTAATCCCCAAGCAATGTAGTAAAGTATTGCTGGCCGTATACCGGTACAATATTTATCCTTCCTCATCCACACTTTCCATGGCACCCCAGTTTAGGTATAAAAGCAAGGTAGCAGAATAAAAGGGGTTTTCCCACACAATTGTAAGTCAGGTATGTGCGACACGTGACTGGAGGTAGGGGTGGATGGGATTAACTTTGAGAGTGTGTTGGGGGTTGAACAGTGAATGTAAATTCTACTACAGAAATTTCACCAAATCGGACAAGGTCAAGGTCATCTTTGATCATGGTAGCAACGATGTAGACCACCCGGAAGTGCGTAAATTCTACTATATACATTCTGTGTGATTTCGTCGATCGAGGTCCGTAAATTCTACTATGATAGGGGTGCTAACATGCAAATTCTGCGTAATGTGGACTAACCGATGACAGCACTTAAAAATGTCACCCAAATGAATTTATGCTCGGAAGTACTCAATACATCCCTCATCCACGTTTGGAGGTTCCCTATACGTTCTTTTAAGAAGTTGTGAAACAAACAATAAACGAATGTAGATCGTGATCGGAATAGTACATCATTAACACGTAGGTAATATGTTCGGCATTCGTGTTCTGGAGGTCCCCTATATTTTCTTTAGATGTCGTGACACGTACACTGAACAAAAGTACTAGATCGTGATGGGAATCCAGTACATCATTAAAACGTATGCAATACGTTCGTACTTTGGTGATTCCCACGACGGTTCTTTAACGACGTCCTGGAACGTACAATAAACGAATGTAGATCGTGATGGGAACGTCAATACATCATTAAAACGTATGCAATATGTCCATCATTCGTATTTTCGATGTTTCCATTAGGTTTTGCACTCGCTGGTTTTTGGGAGATGGTCGAGCTGAAATTATATTTTAGGAGGTCCCCTCTCCTTGAACGTACTAAGGAAAAAAAGAGGAAACATACAGCAAGAACCATGACTACTAATGAAAGATATACTCAATATGGTCATGACGTCATGACGTCGAGATGGTCATTCCATTCGAACAGACAGGGGAAGATGCTGTGATTTTCAAATGAGGAACTTTTACGTTTAAACTAAGTTACGGAGACTGGCCGGACATATATCACTCCCACAAGATGATCAATGAACGAGTTTTGTGAAGATAGGCGTGTGTAGAAAACGTAGAGGGAGGGCCAAGCGATAACGTGACTTTGAATAGGAAGAAGACACTTTGTCTATGGTTCAACGACACAACACCCAAGTTCACTTAATTGATAGCGACCTCAACACGTTGTTCCAGCTTTCGTACAGGGAGCGGTGCAAATTCGACAGAAGTGCATTATACCATGTTTCATAGTTGTGTCCCTTTCGAAGACAGTGTTAGCCAAAAAAGTTTTGACGTATGGGACTTGTTAGATGTACTAAACGGTATTTATTCAAACCACCATAGAATCTGCACCCTTAATTATTAAAAAAAAAAGTTTTCGTAAAAAGAAAATGGACAATAAACGAAAAATTAGAAAGAAATTGAAAAAAAAAACTTTGCGGTGACGGAAAAAGATAAACAATCCAAGAAATGTTTAATCCCATCGTTGAACCATTAACAATTATCGCTAGGCCCATCGTGAAGGTTAAGAAGGAGAGAGATGACGAGGAACCCGAGGATACAAAATTAAAATACGAAGAAGGAAGAGATGACGACCACCACGGATGATGAGCACGAATAAATCACCAGATGGTTCCTTCGAGACAAGGATAAAGGGCAAAGTGACACAAGTAACCCCAGAGTTTTACCTCACCAAGTAATAACGAAAATTTAAACAGGTTATGGAACGAGTTTCAACTCCTCTGGAAGTTCCACCTTAGATTTCGCTTTGCTGTTGAAGCGTCAAGTGCTAGATGTGACGTCGAAGTATTATTTGCGCATACTTTTTCAAATTATCAAAAGACAATGATTATGTGTTGGAGCTACGGTACAAAACGGACTCTCATTACTGACAACACGGAGGTCTCATTACCGGCAATGAAACCGTTAAAATGTTAGAAACCCGCGTAGTGTTGGGAGGAAAGTAGTACCGAAGCACTGGGAAGAAGTCAATACAGGATCTCTCTCGCTTCGCCGAGTAATTCTGATTTTCAGAACTCAATTACAGGCCTAGTATCATTGGAGCAGAGCAAGCAAAGCGAGCATAGTGAGTCATTGGGGTGTCTTGGTCGCTGTATACAGTTAAAACTAAACCTAATTTGATGAAATTTTGTATGCTAACCAAGTACAACCCGGAGTCTGTCTTTTTTTTTCCGGATCGAAAATTAGGTATATTTTACGCCGGAAATTGTTAGAAACCAATCGTTAGGGAAAAACCAATTGTTGAAAACTTTTGTTAGGAACTGTTTTAGGTATGTGTTAATTACAATCTACCCCAAAACAAAGCTTGTTAAGGATTCTCGCCAAGCTTTTCGGCCGCGTGAAGTCGTGATATCAAACGCCAATCTCTTTCGCCAAGCTAATCCTACCAAGTAATAGTTCGAATTACTGCGCAATTTTCAATTATTTTATTTAACGTTTGAAGTATTAGTCGGTGGGATTAGCTTGGCGAAAGAGCTTGGCTTTTGACATCACGACTTCACACGGCCGAAAAGCTTGGCGGGAATCCCTAACAAGTTTTGTTTTGGGGTAGATATTAGAAATTTTTGGTATAATTGGTGAAATCTATTTTTTTTTTCTTTTTCTCAGCAATTATGAGATGGAAACACAAATCTAGTTTTTGATCCATTCTTTTTTTTTTTGGCTTTCGTTAGATTTTAAGGAGAGCAGTCACCTTATAAAAAGTAATTAGGATTTCTTATTAGTACTGAAGTATCTTCTTGCAAACGCACGGATTTATTTAATCCATTATTGCATAATAACAATGTTTAAAACAGTCAATTTGAACCTTTGGAGCTCCCTAACCCCTGAACCACTTGACCAATTAGAAAGGTACATATGAAAAGGGCACATATACACAGCAATATCTGTAAAATGAGCTAAGAACCAGCTATATTCACCGCATGGAAGAATTTATTTTCGTGATACAAAAAAGCGCTACCAGTAGTAAGTAATTAGAAAATATCTACGTTATTCACGTCGTTTTTTCAACAAGAAATCGGTAAGTTGTGTCATTAATAGTGACTTTTATGTTGTTAGGCGACCAAAGCCTCCCGATCAAATAAGTTTCAGCCTTTTCTGTCGCATTGTTATTTATCCTCAGATGGGTGAAAACAGCCAAACTTCCCTAGCTGTAAAAACACAACGTGTCTAGTGATCGCCATGCTCATATATATATATATATATTTTTTTTTTCTGGATAGGTGTTATCGTTTTCATCTTGCGTGTGTCTTGATACAGTTAATTGCAATAATTTTGTGGCGTTGAAAAATACGTCATCAAACAAACAACGAATGGAGTAGTTTTGAAGATTAACATTTCAGGTTAAATTCAATTCAATTTATTCAGCACGGGCCCCCGGCCAAGAGCCGCACGCCCCGCAACTTAATTAAGATACATGAACACTCGGTCAAGAAACCCTAGGTCCCAGACAACACTCACGCACACAGTCTCACCATAGTTCAAGACCAATGTTTGCAAGAACCATGCAACAATCCGGATGAAAAAATTGTCCAGGATTAAGTACAAAAATGAAAAGGGAGGGCGCGAAAGGGAGGAAGGAGGGGAAAGGGAATGAAAACAGGAAGGGAAGAGAGGGGGGTTAGGGGATGGAGGCTTTATGGCGCGTCGACAGATTTAGCACCAACCACAGTCACAGTGCAGTGGTCGAGGTTACCACTAAACCACACAATACAGAGATATTAAACAAACCCCCTAATCTAGATCTTATCATAGAGCTGTACCTCTTGCAAATATAGGAAGGGAAGGAAGAGGGACGGAGTTGGAGAGGGGAAGTATACAGAAGAGGGACCATCAAAAATGTAGATGCAACTGCCCCCATCCCACCTCAGGGTAAATGCCCTTCCCCTCCCCAGAAATAATCTCAACCTGGTGTATGACCGTGTTTTAATTGTTAACGTATAGGACAGATAATTCCTAAGCATTTCTTTAACTTCTTTATACTCAGTAAATCTTGGTATTCCAACTAGAACTCGGTATTCCAACTAATAATCGGTGTTCCAATTAGAACTCGGTGTTACAACCGGAAGATGTCCGTGCAGCTGACTCGTTTCATGTCAACAATTTCAATCGTTGTTTCCTCCCCGAGCTTTCCTTTCCTTGCGATACTCGCTCACGTTGTTTTTCCAATATTCCCGACCAGTTGATTTATATGCGGTCAAGCGAAGACCTTGTACCGTTCATTTCCACGTGAATAATGGCGGAAAGGGAGTGTGATTCATTGCCTACAATGTTTAAAGAGGGATACCACCAACAGAAATGAATAATTAATTTTGTAAACTTCGCTAAGTAAGGAAACATTTACGCAAACAGCCCTTTCACGCTCGCTGAAGGCTATTTCGTGGACCATATTTACTAAAATCAGCTGCAAGTGAATGCATCAAGGCACAAACAAGCAAATGTGTTATAAAGAACAACAAGAGAAAAGATCAAGCACAAGTATAATTTTAAAGGTCAGCTACATCCATTTTGACATGCATGCTTTACTTTTGGATCACTTACACAATAACTAAACACAAGAATTGAGGTAAGAATACGTTACGCACGTCCGATACAACAATTTAATTATTGCATCACCAAAACACGACATGGAGACCGCCATTGTTTTACTGGAACGCGCAGAAATTAACGCCGACTGATGTCACTCTTCGATTTCGCTCGCAGCCGATTGAGATAGCTCTATTGGCTGTGAGAGCTCGAGCGTCTGACGGCCTAAAGACCGACAGTTGTAGTGGCCAGCAAATGCCGTCGGACGCTTGAGCTCTCACAGCCAATAGAGCTATCTCAATCGGCTGCGAGTCGAAATCGAAAAGTGACATCCGTCGACATTAATTTCTGCGCGTTCCAGCAAAACAATGGCGGTCTCCGTATCGTGTTTTGGTGATGCAATAATAAAATTGTTGTATCGGACGTACGTAACGTATTCTTACCGCAGTTCTTGTGTTTAGTTATTGTGTAAGTGATCCAAAAGTAGAGCATGCATGTCAAAATTGATGTAATTGCCCTTTAAACATTGCTTCAACAAGTCATGTTTGGCTAATTCATCAGTTTTCCTTTTCTCGCGCAGGCAAAAACGTCTGAATGAAAGCCCAAATCATCTACAAATCATCTGAAATTCCAACATGGCGGTGGTTTTAGCTCTGCCCACTCTTAACGAAAACAGTCAATATGTGAGTTCAGAAGCGACTAAGAACATTTTTCCCCGTCAGGATGAATTCTTTATCTTTTTGTCACGGATTATAAGAATACAATCTCTTAATCATAAGATTTCGGATTTAGCTAAACCACGTAGAAGTACCGCGGTAGAAGTAAAAAATGTGGGTTCAGACACGACTAGGAAATTTTTTTCAGCAGGATAAATTCTTTATCTTATTTCACGGATTATAAGACTGCAAGCACTATCAAACGATGTCGGAGTCAGGTAGGATTGTTACAATGGCAAGGACACCTTTGCCACTGCGATTAAATTCTAACTGCGCCGAATGCAAAGACGAGTCATTGCGTGAATGTGCCCTAACGGTTGTGAAACGATTATAAAACACTTCATACCGCAACCTTGTAGAACTCAAGTTTTAGCATAACGCCGATTTTGAGTTTTTCGAAAACA
>JAHWFP010119318.1:0-24970 GCA_023313725.1 Lithobius niger | reverse complement strand
GCTCACAATTTCAACCTTTTTTTTAAAATAAATTTCTTGGAGCTTTATGTTATCTGAAGCAAAGTAATGCTAGTATAGATGAATCAGCTTAATTTTGAACCTTTCTACTTAAGGAAGTGCAGTTAAGATATGGAGTGAGCCTGGGGATAGAACCAAAAACCATTTACTTAAGGACATTATTTCCTGGGTGATTTTTTTCCTAGGGGCGTTTTTTCTCGGGGGCGTTTTTTCCCGGGGGCGTTTTTTCCCGAGGGCGTTTTTTCCTGGGCGCGTTTTGTCGGGGGCGTTTAGCTGGGGACGTTTTTTCCTAGAACCAAAACGAATAGGGCATTACATATACAGACGTGGCAGAGAAACGTGACATATTGCGTCACTTTTACCAGTTTTCTTTTTTGATATGATATCACTTCATTTTATTTTTTTATGTATTGGACTCAACGCAACTATCCTGCAGATGTGTAATAAAGTTCCACGTCAACAATAGCTTGAGTGGTAATTTTTCTAATATTTTAATTTCATATTTCACTCCTCTGAGAGGTCGATCCATTCTCAACTTAATCGCCTCTTTATCAGTTTTATTTTTATTTTTTTATTTTTTTTATTTTTTATTTAGTTCGTATCCACTCCTTTGTGAGGCCAAACTATTGTCAACTTGGTGGCATCTTTACCAGTTTTTGGCTTTCTTTCATCTTTAATCGAGAGCCCTGGCCGAAGTCACACCCCAAAACAAAGTAAACAATTACAAAGTCGAAAGTGGAACTAAACTCGTGGTACTGGAACAGTGATCTACACAATCAATCAAGTGCACGGGTAGCTGCGAGCACTGGGGCGTCAGATTCGATAGGCGTCTTGGTCCCAGCTGTACATCTCTGGCTTCCTACAGACCCGGGTTCGATCCTGGGCATGGGAAGTGTATATGTACGGGTTTTTCTCCGGTTGTTTCCCGCCCGTTGTACGAGGGTTTCCTCCGGGTACTCCGGTTTCCTCCCTCCTGCGGCAAAAAACAACTGTTTACGATGGTGGTTCCTTCCACTTAACATCTGCCGCTTGGGCCTTCAAAAAGCTGTATAGCTTACTGGCCGACAACGTCTATTCTATTCTATTCTATTCTAAGTAACCATCCATAAGTCAAAAGTGGAGCAAAACTCGTGGTACAGGAACAGTGACCCTTTCAGAAATAACACCCGCAGTAAGGACTGTGAACTACAAACGGACACCTGACCTTGCACAAAATTGGGCCACAGCACGGAGCCAGCGGTACACACTATTTGATGTCGGCGCAGAGATAAGTATAGATCTGACACTTGCACGCAACAACCTACTCTGATCCACGTACCTTGGGCAAACAAACAAGAAGTGATCAACTGTTTCGTCGACCCCACAATGTAACCAGGAGAGTATGCCCTGCAATCACAATGTGGAGCCAGGAGAGTATACCCTGTCCACAATCTAGAAACATTACATTGCGGGCAGAAGTTACGTCAAGATCACGAAAGGCCGAGCGCAGGTTGCAATCCGCATGCAGACCACACAGACCACACTCTGTCAAAGACATAGCTCACTCCTGCTGCCACTGGTCATACAGCTACTTATGCAGAAGAGAGGAGACAACCTTCGGCGTTCTAACAACAGAGACATAGTTTTCTTGACTCTCAGCAGCTTCACGAGCAAGCGCATCTGTTTCTTCATTCCCTCTTATGCCAGAATGAGCTTTAACGCACAAAATGGAGACCATAGCATTCTGAGAAGCACCCCTAGGTTCAGGCATACTTCATAAACAATTCGGTCTGAAAACTGAAGGCAGTGCACTGCCTTCTTTAGAACTGCAATGCCTGACTTGGAATCCGTGTAGATTGTGTAGCACCCAGTGCTACGGATATTGCAATCAACTCACACATTGTGCTAGATGTTACTCCTCTCAGAGCTCTACAAACACTCATATTAAAAGCTGGGACGAATACACCAACCTCGCCTCACGACTCACCAGACAGGTAAGATGCATCACAGTATACTTCACAGGGATAGGCACACTCCTCAAAAATAGTCGTAGTCCCCGACGCACCAACCCATGGACACCTTGGACAGACACTCCTCACATCACTAACTAAGGCACGCTTTGCTGAAACACATCTCGCACCAACTTAACTCCTTGACCCGCAACACCCAGCTCATAAAGGAGATTATCGTCTAGAGTATAAAAATCTTCCAAAATCTCATTCACCGTCCCTCCTTGCATCCTTCCCATAGTGTGCAGGCACAAGGCTCCAAGAAGGACTGCAGAAAGGAGCTTCACAGGTGGCTCCTCTGCTTCAACATGCAGGGCCGAGACTGGAGTCGAGAATAAACACCCGGTCACCAGATGGAGACAGTCATTAATACTGACTTGCAACGCACTCAACATGCGTGGATGACAGACAAGGTACGGCAGATGAAAATCCATCATAGAGCGTATAAAAGTACGAAAAACTGACAGAAGATCCCTCCTGCGGACTTGCTTACACTGTGACAAAACATGTAAAATCGGTAGATGACTGGCGACCCGTTCACGGAGAATGCGCACAGCGGAAACCCAGGAGAGACTGCAATCCAGCACCATTCCAAGGTACCAAACCTCCTTAGTCGTGGTAACTACATGTCCCTCAACAGCAATGGCCACAGGAACGGTAGTGCCACGAGCAAATGCTAACAACTCTGTTTTGGCCGGAGAGAGGGACAGACCTCTCAAAGCCAGCCGCTGAACAACAGTGTCAACTGCTGGTTGAGCGTGGACTACAAGAGTGGCTAAGTCACGACCCACAAACCAGAGGGCCATGTCGTCTGCATAACAGACAACATGGGCACTCTGCCTCATCTATTCCAAAACTTCGTTTATAGCAATGGCGAACAAAATCGGGCTCAGACAGCTGCCTTGAGGAAGGCCTCTGTCTGAGAAAACCGTGCGTGACCAATATCTTCCTACACGAACTGCCATAGGACGAGTGGCTAGCAATGCAAGTATGGTGGAGGCTAACTTCTCACCCAAACCCATTGCAGCCATGGAGGCACGAACCCACGCATTTATTTTGACACTGTTTATTTTTCGTGAATTGGACCTAGACACAATTTCTTTGGCTAAGTTGTTTAGATTTGTGACGACACACTAGTGTGTGTCTAGATAGGCACGTCAGTATACACATTAAGATAGCTTGAGTACAGCGTAAGGGATTATGCCCCTGTAAAGCTCTCGTAATAAACTCAAATCAAATCAAATCAGTATACACGTTGTCGTTGTCCGAAGTTTAGCCGTTCAATCAGAGATGATGCCGACAATACTAACAATGGTTATAACAATATTTTCGTACTTACGTGCCCTCCCACGCCATTTCCGTTACACCCCCAGGCCATAAACCAGAAAAGGTATGCAGTTCGTATCGCACTGCAGCCATTCGTCCAATTTCATAGTTAAAGCCTTCCCGCTATCTCGGTATCGGGGAATAATCACCCTGTATGGGAATTGACATGGGGATGCGCGGACTAGCTAGAAATAGAAACTAGAAGTAACACATTTGCAACATTATTGAGGGTCCGCATAGCTGACATTCCTACACAAGACAATTTTTGGTCAGGTGGGTCATTGCTCTCCATTTTACCACACTTTAAGCTTTTGTGCCGCATTATTATTTTCCCCCAACTAGAATGAATGAATTCGTGTTTATTGGGGCTTCGGCCCTAGGCCACGTGCCCGCCCTAAAACTTAATACAGACACAAACATCACTTCGATCCACCATCATAAAATGTACTACATCCAACAAATTTAACCCATTCCATAAATTTAACCCATGCAGCAACTTTAACATATGCAACAACCGCATTCTTGAAAAGAAAACATCCGATCACCGTTGTGGGCAGAGATAGCGTCCAGAATAAGTCAGAGTTTATCCCGTAACCACTGATAGTCTATCACATAGCCCTGGACAGTACTGAATGACAGCAACTTTATCAAGGGCCCTATGCTAGTCACCGAACAGACCAACTTCTTCAGTCAACTGTTGGTTCGCGATGACCACAACGAGTAAACCAACTATAGCGTTTCCTTAAGGCGAAACGTGCCTTTACATACTTACTATGGCAGAAAATAACCTAGTTGAAAAATGAATTTAACTTCACACTGCTTTTTGTTTCCGTTCTGTACGTTTCCAGCTATTAGTTAGTCCTGTACTGCATGATGCTGTGTTAGCCTGTGCTGACCATGCTAACGTCAAGGCCAGCACTATTATGGAAATCCGTTCATATATTTAACTATGGTGAAGAAATTTAATTTTAAATACAGTTTTTACAGTAGAAGAGAACGTATGAAAATGTGTAAACAGGCCATCAACGCCAAGTTTAGACGTGCTACCGATTCATACTCCCCCCCCCCCCGACCCTTTCAACTTGTTTTCAGCTGTGGGGTTTACCTGTTGCTGTGGAAAGTGAAATTAGAGGTATCACTGCAAAAACAATAATATCATTTTTTACCCCTTGAGTATACAAACAGATGATAGCTATAATTTTTTTTTACATGACTATGGCGTTTCTTTAAGGTGAAACGTGCCTTTACACACTTACTATGACAGAAAATAATCTAGTTGAAAAATTAAGTTAACTTCACACGGCTTTTTATTTCCGTTCTGCACCTTTCCAGCTATTAATTAGTCCTGTGCTACGTGTTGCTCTGTAAACAGTCTTAAGGGTTTTTAAAACCAATTCAGTTTATTGGCAGTGGCTCAGTCAAGAAAGGTGCTAGTCTATAATCGTGTAATACAGTAATTAGTACTGGTTCAAGTTAAACTACAGCTCGTATCTTTTATTTTTAATAAATATTCGAGTATCGGCTACTAGGGCGAGCTTCAGTCAAGGAAGGAAGCAGCTCCGCACTTAAGTGTGATTGCGTCATGGAGTTGTTCGCGCGACTAGAGTTTCGAGTTTCAGTTTCGGGTTTCGATACGAATTAAGCTTATTTCAGGCATCTGGCAACAGGTGTTGCATCCATACAGTATGAGGTTTTTTATCATACGCTAGAGTGTATTGAATCAGTTAGAGTTGGGTACTCATCAACTTCATAGACTCATGATAATAATAATGAACTAAATTAACTAAATCAACAAAATTAATATTTCCAGGTAAATTTGATATCCCCCTTTTTAGGATATACGTGTCCTCCAGTTTCCTGTCGTTGTCCCAAACTTTTGCCCTTTTTTGAACATTCGCCTCCGTGGCAGAATTTATTCTTACAAGTAAGATAAAGAAAAGAAAAAGGAACTGGATTTGTAAAAGTTGTCGAAGGCAGCGAAATGGAACACAATCTAACTGGAGCAAGAAACCCGACATTGACGAAAATGACGTTTTAGATGATGACTTTGACCAAACTGACGGAGACAATGACACATCCATCAAGAAAATTGAAAAATAATTGATTCAGTCATGAAAACTAATGAAAAATTCTACACCAGTTTGAACAGCAAGAAAAAATACACTCAGCTCAGCAAATAAAACTGCGATCTAAATAAAGCTAACAAGTTAATAAAACCTCACCCGGCCTCGCTTGAAGGAACTTGATAGCATTGTAAAAACAAATGAGTAAATTCTTGCTATCATTGAGTTTGTCAACGGAATCTCATCAAATACGAACAAATTAAGAAGAGCTATGAAGAACTGAAAACGAAAACAAAATATTGACTTTAAACTAAAAACGATTCAAGAAAAGTTCGCTGGAAAAAAAAAGGAAAATAGTAAAGCACCATTGGAGTTATATTAGACGGTTTTATTGAGCTAAAAAAAACATTGAACAAACCCAACCGGAAAGCGGACAACACAACAGAAGTTTCGTCGTAACTTAACACAACAAAGACCTACGAGACTCTATTTACCAGAATGCTGATGAAATAAAGCTAAAAAAAATTCAATTAGTTAACCATCGATAAGGCACACCGCATACCATACAAAAAAAAACCGCGCTCGCACGCCGTGGTCTTAATACAGGGTGTCCCAAACGTCTTAGAACACCCTCACAACTCTTTAATTAAGGAGCTGAAAGAAAATAGTGAAACTCTGGCAATGTAAGTTTGGTTAAAGGATCTACCTTTTCGTACTACCGGCATTGCGCCCGCCCCTGTTGGGGGGGCCCCTAGGGGTCCCAACTCAGAAATTTTTAATTGAATGGCGGGGGGGGGGGTAAAGGAATACTTTATTTGAAAGGTCTTCATTAGGTGAGTAAAGTGCCGCAACGATCGCTTCGATACGATGAGCCTATCCAAACTGGCAGCCGGTCAAACAGTCTATGTCTTCTTCAGCCTAAAGACGTCGTGGGACGTAGGTGGCAGCAAAATGCTTCGTTCAATTTAGTTGGTTCATACCTACAACGGCTTTTGCGGCTTGAAACCTAGAGTGTGGGCAACAGTTCCCCCCGCCCCCGAATTCCTGATGTTTGACCGGCTGCCATTTTGGATGGACTCATCGTATTGAAGCTATCGTTGCGGCAATTTACTCACCTAATGAAGACGTTTCAAATAAGTTATTCCTTTACCCCATTCCACTGAAAATTTCTGTGGCGGGCGCAATGCCGGTTATACGAAAAGGTAGATCCTTTAACCAAACTTACATTGTTAGTTTCACTATTTTCTTTCAACCCCTTAAAAAGTTGTGAGGGTGTTCTAAGAGTTTTGGGACACCCTGTATAGTTTCGAAGTCCTGTCGAAGCAAAACTTTGGCTGAATGCAAAGAAAAGAAACTTGGATAACGACGATCTGTGGAAATGGAAACGAGAATAGAATTTACATAAACGAACACTTAACTCCATATTATAGACTATAGGGCCGTCGTCACTTCCACTATCGACAAAACGGAGTGGGTCCGCTTTCTTTGCTGTTTGGCTGTTTGGCCAAAAAGGGTCGACATTTGAGAGGAGTGATATCATTCAACCAGGGAAAGGATGCCAAGGTTGCGTGCTGCTTAGCTGGAGAGTATCATGAAACGTTAGTGATGCATCTTTCTCTCTATGAATGGTGTGCACTCATCCTTTAACTTTTAGTTTTTCTGTATTCCTGCACCTTTCCCTTACATTTTACACAATTTGAATTTCGGTTGCGTTGGGATTTATCCTCACCATGACAAACTATTATGGCTGGGCCGATGAGCTTTTTTCTAGCCGAGCCCATCCCGAGCCGATCATTAAATGAAACTCGCCCATACCAAATCTCATTAGCGATATCAAATTCCGTTAACCGATCCCATTTCCCAATTAACAGAAATTGTAATACTGAAGTATTGTCTTTATAAAAAAAAATTAATTTTGAAAGCATTACATAAATAAAGCATAGGCCTAACTGTACATATTTGTTTAAAAAAAATATTGGTTTAAAATAATGATGGATATGCTACAGCCATTTTAGAACGCTTAACTCCCAGTAAAATTTAATATTTTGCCTTGCATTTCTGAACAATGAGAGACGGCTGTTTGGGATTTGGACCATTGAAAAGCTGGTTAAAAAGCTTCAGAACAATGTATTCAAACGTCAAAATCGGTCGACGAGAAGTGAAAATATCTTCATTTTGGTTTATTACCGATCTATTAAGGGTTTGCTCTACCGATCCGATTTCTACCGATATTGTTAAATGTCGGTAGAGAGGGAAAACCGTAATCGGTTATGGGAATTTCAAGGACTATGCCAGGACTTGAAGAAATTTTCGAATGTTCAAAGAACTTTTACAGGCCAGGAGTTTCATTTTTTTTTCCAGGATATTTACAGGTTTTTTCAAGGACCCATACGAAATCCAGACTCTGCAGTAGCTCTTAAATGTATTTACGTCCGTAGCACGTGGGAGTATTGTAACTGTCGCTCTGTTTTCCGCTACTTATTCTTTGGATCGTCTGGGAGAGAATCTGCAGCTTTTTGGCCGCAAGCCAGTTGATTTCACATTGCCAAAATCTTATTTCACCAAAGCAATGCTAAGGGACATTAATTTTCCGGAACGCACGATAAGTGGGCGGCCAGACACGTAATTTCTATCTCAGTTGACCGTGGCTTGGGAAACAACACTCCTTCTTCGCTGTAACGTCGTTTAAAAGATACTTCCTGTGAACTGAAACGTGCTTGGCTTATCTCAGCATATCTCAGCACAAATGATATTTTTCACATGTATAAATGAATAAATACATAAATAAAAATAATAAAGGTTAAACCACATTAACGGGTTGGAACCGGAAGGGGAAACCCATTAACATCAATCCATAAAAGGGCAGGTAAGTAAGATAAAACAGAAAGAAATCAAGGGACAAGCGGAACGACCAGTTCTGGCCGCTTTAAAAAAGTCGCAAGGCAAATTTTATTTAATGGGATATACCTCCAGCGCCATTTTTCTTAATCCTCCACATCAAGCACGGCTGTTTGGTCTATTTACTTACCGTTAGTCTTTCCCTAGCTAAAAATCCTTTTTTTAATGGTGGCGTCTAGGAGATTTTCTGTAGAATATAATAGAACTTTATTTACGAATGACCCGTAAGTATATGATGCATTGCGCGCTTACAATAACCATGACGTTTCATCTCTGTGTGTGCATGTACTAATTTACTAATAATTACCATGAGATCAAAAAGCTAAAAGCGTAATGCGGTAAAATTTAAATTAATTATTCCAATAGATCGCCGAAGCAAAATTATAAGACACTAGCCTAGAAAATTATAAATTGTGATGTTAAAATACGAGAATCATTCCGGTTTGTGACGACACGATTAATGCGTTCATGCTGGTTCGTCTATTAGGCACAATGCCAAATGAGACGGTAGCTACGTTCTTAGCTGCGAAGAATGCAACGCTGATGACCTTGGTGTTCGTATAGCGCGGAAGGCGACTAGCGCGAACTGTTATAAGGCAGGCCGGGTGTCCCTTTAATAAAAATTTAAATCGGTTAACTGAATTTTCATTAACGACCTCACTGGGCGGATACCCCTAATGCAAAAGACATTTTTCCGGCACTCGAGCTTTAGATGCCTGTGAAGCAAATTTAAACTAAAGAATGTCCACGTGTGATCGCGCAAGGACTTGGATCGAAAAATGACAGTTTAGTAGCCAGGAAACCGTGTAAAATCTTAAATATAAGAATTTAAATCAGCAATGAGTATACGAAGTTCAAGGGATCGAAGCCCCGTCCGATCCAACCTCGTGCAGTAAGACAAGTCCCGCAAACCGGAGAGCCGTTATGTGAACTTCCGTTGGACAGATTCAAGTCTGTCAAAGTCACCCAGCAACGATGGCGACCACATCGGGCTGGCATACTCAAGGATGGAGAGAACGAAAACTTTAAAGGCCCACACCTCAGTTGTTATATTTCCAGAAATGAAGTAGCGAACCACAATACTGCGTAAAAGCCTACACAGCGTGATCTTTACCATTCGTTTTCTGCAAAAGTAAAAACGGTCACTTATTCAACAACTGCTCCACGTTGGCTCGCGATCCAGAACGAGACCTTGGCAACTCCTGCTTTATTCCGCTCCTGGCATCGGATATAATTGAGTAACGAAATCAAACTAATCTGCAGAGAAGTAATTGAGTTCGCCAGCAGTGCTGTAATCAATACCATGTTTTTTGATAGATGCTACACTTCGTTACGAAACAACTTAGCTACCCACGACGATTAGTCTACGTCCAGCATTAAATTTTAAATTGCATCCCGGAACCATCAATGCCGGTACAAGTCTATTGTTGCTGAGTCCAAGTTCCTTCATGGGAAATTAAGCCGGTTCGTTAAGCCTCAAGTTGCCAGCAGGCTGAACAATTCGGTTGATTCGGCTGCCCGTTGAATCGCAAGGCTCAGCAGGAAAGCGGTAAACTGGTCGCTGCCCCTCGCGCAATCACCGACAAGCTGGCGCCAGACAAAATCGGGATTCGTGCACGCTCTACGTTGTGGGACAGTTCATGTCTTGCAGAGGGAGAATTGGCATGGTGGAACGACGCTCAGAGTCCTCGGTTTGTACCTGATTTACGTTCGTGTAAATCTCGGATAACTGCAAGGTATACAGCTTAATGTCTGCGCACAATGTATGCGCACAATTGACAGCAAACCAGAAAAATAACCGGCGATAAAGGGGAAAAAAAACGTAAACATTATCAGAGCAAAGTAATTCATTTAGATTTTTAATGTAAAACTTCAGAGAGAAGGCTTGAGAACCGGGATTACGATGGGGGAGGGGGACCCGAGGGGCGCTCGCCCTCCTAAATTTTTGCCCCCCCCCCCAACCCCCCCTTCCCACAGATCAAAATCAAACGTATAAACGAAGAAAATTCTGGTTACTTTTTAAGGCAACTAAGTTAGTTTCTTTAACAACGACGGGAAGGACTTGAGGTCAAATCAATAAAGCCTAGTTGTTACTGTGACAGTTGTAAAATCAGAATCCTTTTTCAGCTGGATTTTAAAATATTCCCGAAAAAAATGGGCCAGGAAACAGTTACGAACGTTGGGTGTGAGAAAGAGAATTGCGAGAGTGTTATTTTTAATTTAATTTGTTTGGGGGGAGGGGGGTGGGGGCCCACAAAAGTAGAATTTTTCACTTTGCCCCCTGGCTAAATTTGCTGTCCCACTGCTGCCTCCCCTTTAAAGTGGTGCTAGCGTCGTCCCTGCTTGAGAAACAAAGCAGTAATATGTTACTCCGTTATGTTTCTTCTTTTATTTAAAAATCTATTTGTACTATACAAGCTAAAGTTTCAACATATTTAAAGAAATTAGTTCAAAGAGATTACTGCTTGAAGTATTAATGGCTACAGAGTAGTGAATCATTCGTTGGCATCCAGTAGCAAGGCGGGGGGAGGGCACTGGAATGGCGAGATAAAGTGTCTTTTAAGTTTTATCAAGAATTTATAGGGTTTGGTTTTATTTAACACACCGAATGGTTTAATTCATGTAATTTCGACTAGTTGATACATTACAAATAAAGCTGAAAGCCCTTTCACACGTAATCGTAATTGTTTTACGAAGTCCTTCTTTTTAAAGGATCTAGTGGGGTTAGGACAATTACAATTGTACACTAAGTTAGAGCCGGGTAAGCTCCGTGAGACATTATGTCGATGCCCCCCCCCCCTCCCCCCGTATCCCCGCGAACCATCCCACCTCCACGCTCTCCTCACCATCCAAAAAATTCTGCTGGTGTTTCTACGGCAGGTTAAAATGAAATATCTGACTACTGCTCCGATGAACCTAAGAGTGGCCGCACACCAAATTAGACAAAGCATTTGGTGGAGAGACCCCACCCGACGTAACTAGAAGGACCTTCGTTTTGTTGTCGTGAGACCTAAGTACGTCTTGCGACAGTGTATCATCACGTGTGTGGCCCTCAACTCATTCCTATGGTTTTGGAGACGTCTGCAGCGCGTTGAGACAGGTTACAACAAAAATATTTTGACGTGCGATTAAACGTCTGATTTGGTATGCGGGTGGCCGCACATCAAAGTCGACAAAACGTCGCACGACAGGACGTTTTGTCGAAACCTGTCTCAGCATGCTGCAGACGTCTCCAAAACCATAGGAATAAGCTGAGCGCCACACACCGGATGAGACGTTGTTGCGAGACGTATTTAGACGTCTCACGACAAAGTGAAGCGCTTTCTAGTTTCGTGTGGCGGGGTCTCTCCACCAGATGCGAGGTCTCGCGACGTTTCGTCTTGCAACGACGTTTTGCCGACTTTGGTGTGCGGCCATCCTTAGGTAGGCCGCACACCAAATTCGACATTTGGTCTCACGACATGACATTTTGTCGTTATCTGTCTTAGGTGGCCGCACACCAAAATCGACAAAACGTCGTTGCAAGACGAAACGTCGCGAGACGTTGCATCTGGTGGAGAGACCCCCAACAGACGAAACCAGAAAGAGCTTCGCTTTGTTGTCGTGAGACGCCTTAAGACGCCTAAAGACGTATCGCGACAACGTCGTATCCGGTGGGTGGCGCTCAGCTTATTCATATGGTTTAGGAGAGTCTGCAGCATGCTGAGACAGGTTTTGACACAATGTCCGGTCGTGCGACGTTTTGTCGATTTTTGTGTGCAGCAAATAGCTGCAGACGCTTCAAAACCATAGCAATGAGCTGAGCGCCACACACGTGCAGATGAGACGTTGTCGCGAGACGTCTTTAGGCGTCACACGACAACTAAGCGAAGCTCCTTCTAGTTTCGTCTGGTGGGGTGTCTCCACCAGATGCGACGTCTCGCGATATTTTGTCTTGCAACGTCTCGTCGGGAGACAATTTTCTAATTTGGTGTGCGGGTACCCTAAAATCGCCTGTATTTTCAAAATAACTAAAGAAACAGAATCTTTTGAAGCAAGAAACTTTTGGATAGTGACTCCACATAAACGCGTGATTAAAAAAAATACACAAAGTCCACAAATATACACTTCTCTAAAACTGAAAATATCACATAAATAAAAACGTTAAAGTATACTAACAAACAAGCAAATGTATGTAACTAAGATCGTAATATTTGTTTGTTTGTTTGTTTGTTTGTTTGTGTGTGTGTGTCTCCAGATCACCGAGATTCCCACTGCTAATTCTTATTTCTCTTGTTTGTGCGTCCAGACGGAATGTCTGCCAAACGGAATAGTCTGTTCTGTATAAGTAATGATTCAAACTGTGTTTTCAACAAAGAGGCACAGTACGGGTGACGTCATGTTTTTCCAATAACAATATTTTCATGCAAACGGGATTTAGGCCTCTATGTCTCTAACTAAATCTAACCCCGAATCTAACTAAATCCAATGAAAGTTTGGCCTACGGCTAATGGGAAATCACAGTATTCTCATGCAAACGGGAAATCACTACAATGCTCTACAGAACCGGCCATTATACGGGGGGGGGGGGGGAGCCCTAGTATGTTCAAAGGTTGTTAAAAATAATACACGACATTTGACCATTAAAAAAAATATCAATAACCTTTTCAGACCCATCGTCCCTTTAAAAGGAATTCTGCAACAAAGGAGTAAAAGTGAGTCCCCTGGCATATCGCGAGCTTTGTGAGTGGTCTCCAGGGAGTCTTGCTCGCTTTATTCGGGGCGAGTAGTCACCCGAGTAGTCATTGTCCTTGTTTCCAAACCACATGAATAAATACGGATGCAAACCTATTTAAGTTGCCTTCTGGACTTAAATGTCAGACTGCCTGAGCAGGGAATTGAACCAACGACCTCTGACAGCAGGGATGCAGTGGCCTTACTAGGACATTCTGAGAAGATTCATTTTGTGCATTTGCAGTTGAGAATTGTTTAAAAAATACGGTAATAGGGTATCGGTATGACTGAAGGTCATTCCATTTCAGTTAGTGGAGAGAGGGAGGGAGGGAGTAGGGAGGTGGGGAGGTAACGCGAGTGAACAAGCTTGGATATGGACCAGACATATGAGAGTTTGCAGGGATCGGATTTCATTCGTTTTAAGTAATTCGTTTTGTAAGTTTTTATTGCGTTACGTTTTTTTTTTTTTTGCACGCTATATTTGGTTGTTGGTGTGTGCGTTCCCGGTTGCGTGATCCGGAAGTGTCAAAAATGTGGGTTATCAGCAAAAGTGTGGGTTATCGGCAAAAGTGTTGGGTAACTTGATAACCCACACCTTTTGTGATGACGCACACTTCCGGTGTTGGTTAACGGGATTTAACCTACGGACGACACAATCTTTAACTTGATGCTATTTCGTGTCCAATTCCAAAAGCCAACCGAGACAGCAGCTACGTTCCTCGCCACACCAGCCGACCTTGAGGGCGCGTTTACGCAACGACTCGCCTTTGCATTCTCGCAGCTAGATTTCAATCGCGATGGCAAAGGTGACATTGCCATGGTAACAACGCTAAATGGATTAGCTAAATCCGACATCGTTTGAGTAAATATTTGCAATCTTGTAATCCGTGCCAATAATATAAAGAATTCCTCATGACGAAACAATTTTCCCAAACGCTTCTGAACTCACGTTATTTGCTGTTTTCGTTGCGAGGCGGCAGACATAAAACCGCCGCCATGTTGGAATTTCAGGTGATTTCTAGCTTCTAGCAGCGAGAATGCATAAGCAAGGGTTGCATAAACGTGCCCTGAAGCTGGTTGGCGATCTTCGCGTGGCTGTTATAAGGCACGCGGAATGTTATAAGGCAGGCCGGGTGTACCTTTAAAAGGTAAAATTAAAAACGAAATCTGCATTGCTTTTTCTTAATGGGTAAGGCTGATCGAAGGAAGGAAGGGCCAGAACATGCCATCTGAACAATCCAGATCAAAAATCAGGTTAGGGTGTAAATTTAAAGCAGAAATGTGGAACAAGACCGCAACAAGATAGACCACTTTAATGCAAATCGGTGCAGCATCCCCGCTCCCCCTTGTTATTTATGTTGCGTTCGATGCAGGGTGGAAGAAGGTTCGGTATTATAATTCTCTAAATAAGCATCAGGAATTAGTGATTAAATCTTCGTCGTATATTAACAGCAAGTACGTAAATCATATAAACTCCTGCTTGCTGTTCAAAATAATGCTGCCTTATAATTTATTGTTGTCACGTGAATGAGAGTCGGTACGATGATGAATCATTCTCGTCACGATTTATTCGTGACGTGTAGAAGCAAAGAGAGTTACTTTTACTTGATCCAACCAGGTTAGTTTTCGAAGGCACCGTACGAGGTAAGCTGTGGGTTTCGTTTCTGGTTTCTCAATTCTCCATCTCTAGAATCTCATTTTACCAAAGCAGCAAGTACTAAAAGGTCAATTCCAATTATTTTGTGGAAGGTGTGAAGATATACAAGAACGTTACCTCCTTGTAGGCAAAATGCCACTAAACGTCAAATGAAACGCTACTTAATTTTCGGGAAAACTTAATTTGTTTCCCTTGGTCAACTATACAAAATACAAACACATAGAATGAATATGAATATATAATAAAAATCAACCCAACCACGCTAAAAGCATGATACGTACAATACATATTTAAAAAAAAAAAAAAACTCAAATGGCAAGCTAGCTGACACCGACGAGGTGTTTCATGAGTTTCCACAATGGACCCGACCACTGATCTTTACTTGATGTTTATTGGAAAAGTTTTTAAAACGTCTTGCCATCTTTGCATATGGGCAAAATTATTTACTATATTTATTGCTCGATCCTTACTTACAGTAATTGTGTAGGCTCTTAATTCGTTTCTGACCTTGTTATGTCAAGCGTTTCATTTGATGTCTATTTTGCCTACAAAGAGACAACTTTTTTGCATACACTAAAAGGTGTTGAGCGTGCGCGTCAAATGGCATTGAACACAAGATTTCTACCTCAGTCGGCCTTGTCTTGATGAAGCCATCTCTTCTCTGGCTACAAGTTCGCTGAATGCTGTTGCATGTGGAGTTACCGCTTACCTGGATAAATCGTGGCAGGAGTGATGTTTTTCTTACACAACTTACACAACGTGTTTTTAACTTCGGCTGGGGTAGATTAGTAGGTAGTGACGCTTTTCTAAAAACATGTTATAAAATAAGACCTGCTTACATCAACGGCACCAGAAGGCAGCACGTGTCAGGTTCTCGTTGGAGGCGAAACTTGAAATAAAAAAAAATTGTAGCGTCGTTACCATGGCAACCACGGTAATAGCGACAATATACTTGCGGAAATTGACAAAATACTCGTGAGTGGGCAACATCCGAAGTTGAAGAACTTATTCTGTGTTTGGTTCAAACCGTATATAGTTCTTTACAATTAACGTGACCGCGGAAGAAGTTTCAGCGTGAACGGCCGCTCAGAACGCTTCACGGACCACACAACCATGCGTTATATTTAGCTCCACTCGTAACGACAACTGATTTTAAAATTAAATGTTGGATTAAAAAAAGTAAAACTTGACCAGCCAGTTCTTTCTTAATTTTATTTTAATGTCATTATCTGACTTACGATAATTTTTAAGTGATTAATTTGGTATTTTTATCGTGATCAATTTGTTGTAGTGACGCTAAATAGTTTTGATCCCCATGATGCTTTGCACTTCCTGTTACTTGACGACAGCGTCATCTGGCGGTAAATCGTTGAAAGCAGGTACTTCTTTCGTCCAAATGTTTATCGTTGTCAGAGAAAGAGTGGCACTACCTATATATTCTACCCTGACTTCGGCTGTCCCAGGAAATAGTTGGTTCCAGTCACAATTCGTCGAATGGGGTCGAGACCCAGAACAAGAAATGGAACATGTGGTAATATTATCACGGACACTCCGTCGAACCCTCGGGCTTTTCCTTATGATGGTTCTGTTACTACTGATCATTTTAATTCATTGGTGTTGTAGGATATTGCGTAAGGGTTCCGTGACACCTTTGGGATACGGCTCGCAGCGATACGGTTTGGGTGACTGGTGTAGAGGAAGGAGGTTCCTTCCTACAAGACAGTTTATACTGATGTACTTGGTTTACTATGTGGGTATCCATTGTTAACGTACGTCCGGATAATGTAATGCCATAACCTCCCCCCCTCCCCTCTCCTACTGCATTAAATAAGCTACGTTGACGTAGTTTTGTTCTTCATTTCCGCTTCGAATTTACAACATAGTTTGGTTTTGACCTGGGTGAAGATGTCATGTTCTGTTTTTTTTCCTTCTTTCCATTAACTCATCCACCCAACCCGTTAAGACGAAGCAAAGCTGATTTCGTACTTAATTTTACTTTTAAAGTTTCACTTGATAATGAGGCTGAATAGAGACGTCGAAACGTCGTGAATGTATTATTATTTTCTTGTGCGCCTTTTGGCGATTTTATGTGTTATACACCATTAGTTGGTGCGATATTTTTATTATCGATATAATGTAGCGTTTGACCAAACCAGGAATATTCCGCGTTTCTTTAATTTGCAGTAAAGACAGAAAGAAAGAAAAAATTCTACTGGTGCCTAAACTCAAGCCAGCATCAAAGACTCCTTGGATCGACCAACCAACGTATTTGCCGACGCAGCTATCGTCACACGAGAACCAAGCCTTTATTTTTTCTTTATAAGGAGGATGTCTTGAACACACCGAAATGGCTAATTCGATCGTGAGTTTTTCTTGAAGTACTATCGGAAAAATTCATAATTCTTACACACGATCTCACCAACAGGATATCAGGTCATCAATATCCAGCAAATTTTCGACAGCTCTAAAGGAAAATCAGATCAAATTTCCTTCCTATGCCTGAAGAAGACAGTAGGAAGGAGATTTGATCTAATTTTCTTTTAGAGCTGTCGAAAATTTGCTGGATATTGATGAATTGATATCCTGTTGGTGAGATCGTGTGTAGGAGTTATGAATTTTTCCGATAAGGAGGATGCATTTTTCAGTTAGAAAACTCGCCTAGATGGGCGCTGTGATACGTCATACGCTGGCAAAGAGTCTTAATATTACCAAACCATGGCCAGCAGACTATCCGGCCCGACCTACAGCAATATAAGAGAGTAGACAAAATGGCTGGCACGAATCCTTCTTCCAGATTTATTCGGGAATTGGCCAAGCAAATCTCATCGGTGAATATTTGTACGGCGTGTCCCGCCATCTGCTGCCAAATAGCGGCAGCTGACAAAAAGTGTAGTAATTCACTAACTTAATCCCAGTAACCATCCGGAAAATAGCTTACACGTACAAATAAATTAAATTAAATTTATTAAAGCTATTAAATTTCTCGACTGCAAAAGCTCTTCAGTAAAGAGCGACACGTTCGTTTGTCAGAAAGTGTTTCATGGAAGTGCGGCACAATTCTTTTGTACTGAAGGTGTCGTCCTCGGTTGACAGAAAGCGGCAACAAAACAAATCAATCGCTTTCGGCGGCAATGTTGTCCAACCCAGTCGCGTGTGCTATTTTTCATCCAAGATCCGCCCGGTACTGTAGTAGAGCCCGGCTCAACACTACTCTTTCCAAAGGGAACTCTTTCTTTATAAGCTCCTGCTTTACTTGTTAGTCTTCTCTACAGTGAAAGTGGATCACTATAGCAACGACTTTGTGCGTCCGTCCGTCACCTTCTTCATCAGTAGTCAAATGAACTTTAAAAAAAAAAGCACAGAAAATGAAAAAATCGTTGCTTCCTTATTAACACTGGCGATAGCCAGTGTTAGTAAGGGTCGACCTAGGATCTCTGTGTTAAACTTTCAACTTTGAGAGCTTATAACTCCGTCAAAATTAAAAAATTGTAAACCAAATTTGGAATCTAGCCTTGACTAGTCAAGGCCTGTCTACAGTCCAAAAATTGTGAAATTCAGTTCAGCCAAACCCGAGATACAGAGAGGGGCCAAATAGACAACTTCTTGTTCTGCTTCTTCTTGTTGTTGTTGTTGTTGTTGTTCTGGGGATACTTTCGTCTGTCCTCTCTACAGGTCAAACTATTTGTCGTGTAAAGCTGGTTCTTAGCTCATTTTACAGGTATTGCTCCGTAGATGTGTCCTTTCCATAAGGCCTTTTCTAATTGGTCAAGTGGTTCAGGGGTTACGGAGCTCTAAACGACCAGATTGATTGTTTTACATTGTTTTAAACATTGTTATTATGCAACAATGCCATTTAGCAAACGCCAGCTGCAAGACATAGACTGAAGATTAAAGGATTTGTTTCTATTGTTAACACTTGCGATAGCCAGGTTAGTAAGGAGCATAGCAATTTACCGAGCTTAAAAGCAGCGCAACAAAACAAACAACAAATTAATTATAAAGGTGTCACACATACCCCACCCCTCACCCACCACCACACCTATTTATTACAATTCTCAAAGTAACACGGATTAATAAACAAAAACGTATCGTTAAAAGTTAAAAGTAAGGGTCTAATGCTTAGCAGTGTCTTACTGGCCAAATTTGACACCTAGACCCTTACAGTGAAAGCTTGTCCGTGTTCCTTACAGGTTTTGACTTTTAGACCCTTACTTTTAACTTTTAACGATACGTTTTTGTTTATTAATTTATTGAGTATATGTGGTGAACTAATTGTTTTAGTGTTAATTTTTATATTTTATTGTAACAGCTCGGTTCGACAAAAATCCCATTATGTGGATGCAATTGGTTTTTGCCTCACTATACTAACATTCCCTTGTTTTGCACCTTGGCTGTTCTTCCCCTTTAAAACCTCTACGTTTGGCGATGCCAGCGGCAGGTCTAACCTTGGTGGTAAGGCATTCGTCTCTCTCCCACCCCCACCCCTTTCCTCCGTCGATTCCACATTCCCGGCCATTGCTTTTTATTTTCAATTTAACTCTACTGTTGAAACTCAATTTAACAAATTTCTTATCCTTTTAAAGGCGTTAATTTTACAGAAAATAACGTACAATTGTCACTGGTACAATTGCCTCTCGGTTCTCACCAAACTTGTTGCTCTTGCGTCTAATAGTTTCAATGTTTTGCATGAATGAGGCAAAGCTGCTACTTACGAAATTAAAACGGCAGATGTAAATGATGCCTAAAAGCTGAAAACTAGGCCTAAAATCGAAAACTAGACCTAAATCTTTATATATTTTTAACCTGCAATTGTGATGTTTACTACCTTTAGATTATACAGGGTGATCCAACTAAAGTGTTAGGTGCCGATATCCTGTGAATGGCTAATGAGAGAATAATAATGATAGAAATTTAATGATGGGTGTGATGGGGGACGTTTACACGAGAAAAAAAAGGAATGACCTTGAATTGATATTTCAAGGTCTCCTCGTGCTATCTTCCAAACGAAATACGATACGGCAAAAAAGTAAATTAGAACGTTGGACGCAAGGAGACAATATGACCAACAAAACAACAAGCGGCTACAGCAACTGCTTAGTCGTACCAGTCTGCTGTACAGTTCCTCCACTTCCAATTTTGAGGCCCACATCTCTATCATGCACTACAACAGCTATCTATATTATACTAATCTAGAAGCAGTAGCCATCACAATTGTTGGTTAAAAATGTGTTAGGTTTTAGGCCTATTTTATATTTTAGGTGTAATTGTTAGCTTTTAAGGCTAATTTTAACCAGCAGTTTTAATTTCGTAAGTAGCAGCTAACGACGATATGGATTGTACAGTAAGCCTACTAATTTTTGCATAACAGTGCGCCTACAGGCACACAGTTACAGTGTTACAACGTAACGCGCAACGTAGCATATATACATCAGGGTAGTAGGGAAGTGACAAGAGAGACGCTGGTGATGAAGCCAACAGCGACTCGTAGCAACTTGACGTTGCCATGGTAACATGATTTTAGACCTAATTTTCATTTGTAGGCCTAATTTTAAAAATGCAGTTTTAATTTCGTAAATAGCAGATAGGCCTAATAGAGAATTTGGTTCGACGGTAAGCCTATTCATTCATGCAACAATGCGACGAGACTATTTTAAACGAAGTTAAAATCCATTTGTTTTTATTGAATGTTACCTTAGGATTTTAATTCGACGATCAAATGTTATTATTTAATTTAGTTACGTCGAAAAATTCTATTAGCTATAAGGAAGTAACGATGTTTTAATTTGCCATGTTATTTAACTAACTTCTCACACTGAATCTAACGTTGTAAACAATGGTCGTCAATATCTGGTACCGTTGCGAAGTTGAAAAAAGCGACGGACGGTCAAAGTCGTTGCAATAGTCTTCTCAGCCGGTACGGCTGTAGAAAAGACTAAAAAAAAACAGATTCAAAATCTGATAATAAATAAAATAGTTACGATGATGTTTAAAAGCTAACTCGTAACATGCTGGCTGCAATGTAGTGAAGTCAACTGCCGAGAGGTTGGCTTCACTGCCGTGCAGCCAGCATGTTCAGAGTTATAGCTTTTAAACATCATCATAACTATTTTAGTTATTATCCGATTTTGAATCGGTTTTTTTTTTGTTCGTCATATTGTCTCCTTACGTCCAACTTTCTAATTTACTTTTTGCCATATCGTATCTCGTTTGGAAGATAGCACAGGATGACCTTGAAATATCAATTCAAGGTCATTCCTTTTTTTCTCGTGTAAACGTCCCCCATCACACCCATCATTGCAATTTTATCATTATTATTCTCTCTTTAGCCATTCGCAGGATATCGGCACGTAACACTTTAGTTGGATCATCCTGTATAACAGCGATCGGCGTTGCGTTGCGTGATAGAGGTGTGCGCCTCAACAGTGGTATAAGTGGCGAAAGTGGTCGAAAGATCGGCCGCGACTATGTAGTTGCAGCTCCCGCTCTTTTCTTCAAACATTTTGTTGTGTTATAATTTTTTCATGGTAGCTTTATGTGCTCTTCGGCTTCTAAGGAGACTTTTCTGGAAGAGAAAATTGTGGTCTTTCTTCTGACATCTTCATCGAAGGATATCATCCTTTACTCTCCTGCTTTCTTTTTTACTTCATTCTTTATTTACAGAGGACAAAAAAGTACAGAAACTTGGCATAGTTTCGAATTCTTGAGTAAAAATTACAGTCTGGCATGTCTTAAAGGTTGTTCTTTTTTTTTTAATATTTTGCAATACTTTAAATCCTTAAGAGTATCAGGGGCCTCTTGCTAGTCAAGTTCTCTAAGGACACTCTGGAGATGAGTAATGCCCTTAAGATCTCGAGTTACATATTAATGTATGTAAAACATTTGAAATATTTACCATTTTCAGGCAGGTGCGGCTGCAGTTTTGACATACGAAATGTGACTAAAGGAGCAAACGGCTAAAATCGATTCGTGCGTCATAATTCTTTGATCTCATTGAATAGAAGACTGCAAGAAGTTAAAACATGGAATAACCTTTGTATTTTACGCCGCTAGATGGCGTTGTTTACAGATATCAACCAGAAATTAGAAAGTTTTTAATCGATTTCAACCTCTTTGAAAGCAGCTCCGAAACAAATTGTAAACTTTGAAAATGTAAATCGACACCATAAACTTAAAAGGACTAATTCTCACTAATTTCGAGCATCCTGCCTGAAATAGCTTTTGCGACATTTACGTAGGTTAGAGTGAATGTAGCAATCCCGTTTCTCACGAGAGAAAAACTGGAAAATCGTTTGTAAATACTGCAAATATTTACACACGTCTGCACTAATGTTGCCAAACTGAGCCAACCGGGAGGAATGTACCTTTAACTTTTCCTTTCGTGCATGTGAAAATCGTAGCCGCTAAAAGCAGAAAATTGTAGCTGAAAAAAAAGTTGTAGCCGAAAATTAAAAGAATGTTCGAAAAAGGAATGCGGCTATCTAACTGAACTGAATGAAAACAACGTATTTTACGTATAGTCGTTCCTCAATTATTCGACGGCAGAAGGACTCTTACTCATTAATCGAACCTTTTGTGAAATCAAATCAAAAATTAAAATAAAAAGAGGCGACATCAAATCAAAATCCAAACTGGTAAAAGGGCCGCTCTATTTCAATGGTTCGGCCTTTTAAAGGAGTGATTTGAATTGACAAAAACTTTCACTAAGGAAGCAATGGTAAAGTTTTCATTTAACCTTTGAACTCGTTTGGCATGAACATGGCGATTGTTGTGGTCAGTTTATACGAGACCTAGAAAGGCCTGACCTTTCTTTACTTACCAGCCCTTTTACCAGTTTTGGTTTTGATATGGTTGTAGTCAGTGGTGTAGCTAGTCAGGGGGGAGGGGGGCTGACCGAACTGGAAGGGGCGTGGACCAACGGGACGATCCGCCCCCTCTAGGCTTATTCCGCAAATTGGGCAAGTCACTTTTGCATAACTGAAAAAACCTTGACTATCCTGCAGACGTATTTTATTTATAAAAAAAATAAGTATCTAGTATGAAAAGTGAAAGACTTACATTACACATTTTTTTATGCGTGTAATGCAGTGAGCATAACTGATTTTATAAAAATGTTTCCAATAACAATTTACCAGGGCAGAAAATGCCGCAAAATCGCAAATAGCTCACGTCGCTCCCCCCGAACCCCTATAGCTGTGATTGGTTTCTCCCTCCACACCATTCCGCTAAATGGTTAGTGCTGCCCCCTCAGAGTCAAACGCCATAATCAACAGCGTTACCTACATGAGGGCTAACCATACAATACCCAATGGGTTATCCATTATCTTAAACTCCTGTGTAGACTCAGTGTACCTTGCCATTATACACCATTTTTTTTTTTGGTTTCCATCCGCGCTCTGGCGCAGCAAAAATGTGGCTTCCGGTTTTAAGGCAAAAATGCTGCGGTTCTACCAGCTTGAAGGCGGCAACGAGCAAAGCAAAGTGACGGGGAACGGTGGGTCGATACGAGCCATCGATCGAACCAACCCCGGCAGCCAAAACTCCACTGTACGATCTGTCTGTGTGTCTGTCCTTGAATTGCAACGCCGAGGGCGATAGAATAAAGGGAGGGTGGGTGGAAGGGAAGGGAGGGATGGAAGCGCTGTTCCATGTAGCGAGCGAAGTCTTTGGCAGGGAACGACAAACGCTAGAGTAAATAACACAACAACAACTCCCAACCCCTGAATGTCGGAAGGAAATAACAATAGTTTCGATACAGTCAGGTCATGTGTCGATGTACGAGGCTTTACTCAGGAAATCGCGGGAATACCTGGAAAAGAGAGAGACGATTCAGTGACTGAAAGGTATGGAGGGAAATAGTCTGCTCAAGGAGTTGATTCTTTGTGAACAGTAACGTTACGAATAAGAGAAGATTTTTCAAAGAACTGGAACGTAGACTACAGTAATATTTACTATGTACCAGTTGCGTGCACAGACTAGGGTGGGCCCCTGGCACAGTACTAAGAATCACTGCGCGGGGAACATTGATTATAGTGAGGCCCAGAAAGGGGGGTGGTCTGTGGGGATACTCCCCAAAAGTTGAAAATTTTGAAAATTCACATTAAAATTATGCAAAATGCCTAACTTTAGACCTAATATATTCAGCAAAGGGTGGTTTCAAGACTTTGCTTTTAAATTTGCTTGCATTTGATGGGTGGGCTAGGGCCCCCAAAGCAGGTGGGCCCCTGGCACCTGCCAGTCTGAATGTATGGTGTACACGCCACTTCTATGTACGATTTCCATTTTGTTAGCTTAAGCCGACTTAATATATAGTTGGATGATCGTATTTTTCATGAATGGAATCGAAGAAAATATGTTTTTTTTTTGGGGGGGGGGGGGTATCGAAAGCTAGACCCATAGTATGAACACGACCCTTGATATGGTGAAAATTGTTATTGTTTGTAGTGCTTGTGCACTACATGTGTACTTGAGTGAACTAATACATACATCACTAGTTCTATGATGCACACTTGTATTCATTAATTGTAATAACGTGCACGCCCACTAGGGGTGCACCTGTCTATAATAAATAAATAGTGTGCGAAGTGAGGCAGCTCCCTTTATTATGTGCTGCTCTTCACCTACGTATTACCACGAATTTGTAGTTTTGGGGAGGATAATTTGTAGCTCTAAAAAGTCCCTATTAAAAAAGCCTTAAATTCATTCCTATTAGTTCTGTGACAGTTTTCAGAGGGCGCCACGCGTTCCATCTGGTAACTTATGCTCATTTTTCAGCATAAATCTGAAGTAAACTACGTTAAAACTAAGCTAAACTAAATAATAATCAAATGCAAGCTAGTTTCGTTTAGTTTAATTTTAGGATGAAAACTGAGTAGAAATTCCCACATAAAACTCATGGCGCCCTCTAAAACTAAAACGCAACTAATAGGTATGAATCTAAGACGTTTCAGTAGGTGTCAGTCAGAAATTCTCTTGGTGTTATAGAACACCTTGTGCGTGTCACTTCATTTCATACTGGCTTAGGCCACACTCTGTAACATACCAGTGAGCCTACGTTACACTCCTCACAACCAAATTCCTTCAAAACTCTTCCTCACGCCCTCCCAAAAATTTCAGGCTCCACGCCAATTTCCTTTCAGGTCTGGAACTTAATCCAGCCTTACTTTGGTAAAATAAGATTTTGCTGATGTCGAATCAGCTGCCTTGAAGCCGTAAGGTGAAAACAGGGTGGCGTTCTAACTGAAAAAACCATGAACACCGGGAAAATTCAGGGAATTTATCAAGTCTGGAAAAGTCAGGGAAATATCAGG
>JAHWFP010119316.1:0-37482 GCA_023313725.1 Lithobius niger | reverse complement strand
CCCCCCCCCAATACTTTTTATTTGTTTTCGATTCCCCCGATTCCCTAATGATGGAGAAGGCCTGTAATAAAAAAAATTTTAAAAAGCGACATTAAAAAAATTGGCATCAAATAACAAAACCATGATCGCGCACAGACAAGCCTTGGTGCGGTCTATAGATAGCCACAAGGCACACCGACTCCGGGAAAAAGTACGCTACAATCAAGCTGCTCGCGAGCCACGCCCAGTTTACAAATCGCGTACTGAGTATAGATTTTAGCTAGTTAAACAGTTAAATCCACAGTTGGTGACAGCGATACCGACAGTTTAAGGTTAGGCCCCTTTAATTAGGACCGGCGCTTCATCCCCCATGCTGGGACAGTGTCCATGCTGTGTTGAATAACGTAAAAAGTCGTCATTAACACTGATTAACCTCAAGCTGAAACTCCACGTACACCAGGGAAACCGGGGGCGTTACAAGCACCTAAGCCGTCGTAGCATCCGCCGTTACAACTGATGGCAGTGGTGGGATGAACAGGTGCTGTTCCCGTCAAGCGTTTCCCCCCTGCCATGCTACATGCCTAGAAGGATGCAAGCCACTTCCAACTAGATGTCTGTGGTCCAGCCAAATATGGCCACGAAGCAGATGCCTGTGACAAGCTAAAAAAGTCACGAAGCAGAAGTCGTACTAAAGCTATAAAAAGTAAAACCCCCGCCGCAGCTCCAACAACTGCCGGCGCCAGGAAGCAACAGCTGCCGCTTCCAGTAGACGTCCTCAAGCCGAGAGCCGTCTCAACCCCAACCGATGCTGTAGGAGAAGAGGCCCGAAAGGGAAACTACGCTCCGTGCAGCCAAGCCGTGGATTTTGCGTGCAACGCCGAGGTCCCATGGATTTGACCCCCAGTGACGATCGACTCCGGAAAATTAGTGCCGAACTTCCCGTACTACGGTGGAACGGAAGGACAGACTGACCGTACAGCGATTGTACAATTGGGTAAGTGTACATGAGATATGCTTAGAGGCCGCCAAGCCGAGTGTTGTAGTTGATAGCATTTATGCAATTTAGCTATTCATATACCAGAGTGCTGGAGGTCTTAGAAGTGTATTTTTTATGTGCAATCTTACTGGATTTGGGAGAGAAGTTTTTTTTAAATAATTCGCTGTGCTCAAAAGTAACGTTAAATTTTAAGCGGCTGCTTTTAATTTTTGTTTCATTTATAAAAACTTTATTTTGAAACCACGTTAACCATTAAGACTCAAAAATGTCTGAAATGGAAGAATTAGACGAAATCATTCGTGATATCACAAACAAGGACTTAAAGAAGGCCTGTTTAAACCTAGGCTTCACCGTAAGTGAATCCCGAGCCGAATCGCAGAAAATATTACGATCAGCCCTTGAAGACGATAAATTAGATTTAACCGAACTTTCCGATGCACTAGCTAATGCTATTGAAAGGAGAGAAGCCGCTATTTTTGCAAAAAAAGAATTAGCCGCTAAAGAAAATGAACTGTTTTTAAAAGCAGAAGAATTAAAGTTAAGAGCACTCGAAACTGCGGACGCAGATAAGCGCCGTGCTCATGAACTAGCTTTAAGGGACCAAGATGCCCAAATTAAAGACCGTGCCAGTGCTATGGAATTAGCTAAACTGGACAAGCAGCTCGAACTAGCGAAGCTGAATGCTGCTAAGTTAAATCTTAACCCCGCTCCTAGTGGAGCTAACGGTGCTCCCCCACCTCCCCCGAATCCAGTTGCAAAACATGGTAAAGTGGCCGACATAGTTCGATTGGTAAATAGATGGACGCCCAATACTGACATTAACAGTTTTTTAAGATTTTCGAACGAACTTTAACTAGTCAAAAGATTCCTAGAGATCAATGGGTGACTGCATTACAACCCCTCGTCAGTGAGGTTTTCATTAAAGTTTGTGATCAGCTAACAGACGCTGAAATGCAGGATTACGAAATAGTCAAAAATAAACTGCTTGCCCGTTTCGTACAAACTAAAGAGTCTCTGCAAACTCTATTTCGTTCCTTCGAAAACGGAGTAGAAATGCAATTCCAGGATTATGCATTCGAGTTAGAAACGTTGTTCACTCGTTGGTTAGCTTTATCTTAGGTTAACCGGGATTACAACAAACTTGTCAATCTAATGCTTTTAGAGCAATTTTATAAATCTTGCCCTACCCAACTCAGAAAGTGGATCCCTGATCAAATTAAGTTAGGGACGTTGGCTGAAGCAGCCCAACTTTGTGACGAGTTCACAACCCGCAATAAACAGATTGCTAACGAAACTGCCACTCGTGCAGCCAAAACACAGCCCATAGCTGTAGCGTCGAACCAAGGTTCTAAACCTACTGGTCAACAGCGTGGTCACAACCGTAACCAGAACACGACAGCTAATCCGGCCGGATCTGTTAGTGTGAAAGCAGATAACCCTGGAGGGGACCCTGCCATAAACATTAGTGCTAGTGAAAAAACTAACCTAACTCAAGATCGAGTAAGGCGCTGCTACGTGTGAAACTCTCCCCATCATTTTCGCAGTGAATGCCCCGAGCTTAACTCGAAAACCCAGCAAGTTAATGCATGTTTCCCAGTTGGGAAAAATGCCAGTAAAATTCTTAAGGCTAGTACTCTGTCCGGTAGCATAGGGAAAAATAAAACTAATATTTTATGCGACTCCGGAAGCACAATTTCGCTAGTCAGCGCCAAACTCGCAAGAAATTGGCCACGCTTAAAGCGGAGGGTTCAATGTCAAACTGCCTTGTGTAAGCAAGTGTTTACATTAGATCAGGTAAATCTAATCCTGAAGTTAGATGATGGCACAGTGGTAAAATCAGTAGCATGCATTACACCGGTCAACAATTCGTTCTACGATGTCGTTTTGGGCGCGCCAGGATTAGAATCATTAAGCCTTCAGCGTAGACTAGTATTCGACACACCCCGTGATTTTTCTTCTCTGCCGTCCGAGGTGGCTACGCCCCCTGTCAGAAACGGACTACATCAATCAAAAAAACGTAAGAGCCGCCGTAGACAAACCAGCCCCGCGGGATTGGTCAAGCCCCAAACCCCCACAGTGCTTTCGCCAATCGTCGTTAAGTCCTCAAGCGCAGACGAAAGAGGTCTGCTAAAAACTTCGGAGGTCAACCCAGTACGTGATAATGAGACCCAAGTCCCCTCCCTTGACCAATGGATGGACTGTCGCCATCTTTGTTGGCGTAAACAAGCAACAAAAAAGGCGTTGAACCTGCCTCCTAACGGCAGAATAAAACGAAGTTTGTCAGCTAATGATATAAACAAAAGTTTAGTCATGCCAGATAAACCCGGAATTGGCGAGTTTAGCTTTGACGAATGGCTTAAGTTACGTGAGTTAACGTCCCCCAATCATAAGTTGGAGACAAGTAATTTAAAGGTCGGCATTAAAAGCGTTCCCCCTATATGCTTTGATTTTTTCCCAGAGTTTCGTAAAGTAAAGTTGCCTGAATTTTAATCTAATTTAAAGTCAGGGTGTTAGCCCATAAAAACCTAACCATAGTTTTTTTTCCCCCAGCCCTTTTTTTTTGTTTAAAGTAGGACCGATGTTTTAGTGTGAATTCTATGTCGGTCTAGGGTGGAAATAAATGCATTTATTATGGCTCTAGCACTGAATTGGTGTTTCCAATAAAACGGAGGTTTAATACTTAACCTAAAGTAGTTTTTCTCTAAATTAGAGTTTTTTTCCTGTTGCAAGTAAATGGGAAATCTAAAGGTAAATTTCCAGTGCATGTTATTTTTAAACAATGTGTAGTTTGTCGCTACAACCGTGGCTCCATCTAGGAGCAACCAAACCTAAAAATAGTGTATTTGTTGAAATTTTAATTTTAAAACTTCAGAGTCTGCTGTACAAACCTGGAAAGCATTTAGTGATTGTTGCTGCATCAAGGCAGCATTTTCGTTAAACATTTAATTGTTAAACGTTTCGTTTCAGTACAAATTGACTGAAAATTATTTTTACCTGCATTTTTAATTTTGTCATTTTGGTCAGTTGGGAGCTCATCCTGCAGTAACTCTCAGTTAATTCCCGTTTTGGCCTTCACACCTAAATTTTAAGTGCCTATGCTTTACTCTTTTTATCACTATCAACGTCTCCCTGTGTGGGAGAATATTGACAAAGACTGTAACGACACTAATTAAATATTCATTAGGAATATTCTACGGGAGCTGCAATCTGTCCCCGGTTGGCTCTTCTTTAAGTTTTACACGAAATGGTTTTCTTTATAAAAAACCGTCTGTCTCACCTCTGAGTGCGAAAGATCAACTCTGTCGTTAAAAGGTTGTTAGTTTTTATCCATAAAACTTCCCAGTATTGTATTGTGATATTTAAGTTATGGGTCTTATCTCAAAATCCTTCAGTGTCAAATTGCATATGTAAACAAGTTGTTTGGTAACCTTAAACCACTCCAGTGGTAGTCTGTTAACTTTAAATAGAGCCGATAGTTGCACATGCGCTCATAGTACCCTCTATTCCGATCCTTATCGCAAGCTAGGTCCTGAGGAGTGCGCCCAAGGGTTTTTTTTCGAGGTTTTCCCAGATAAACAAAATAACTTTCTGTGCATGGCTGACTGGTTAGAGCATTAAATGTTGCGATTATCTCATTTGAATTAACAGCTACAAAAACCATAACTTTGTACCTTTAAACTAGCGTGTTTCTTGATAAATGTATTTTTGCCCCTTTTCAAATACTTTTACGATATTCCTGCACCAAGCAGCGCGGACAGTATTTAGTTAATGGCTGCAGAAACAGTGTTTTAAATTGTAATTTTTAAACTTACTTAAAGTTCTCTAAGGCACAAAAACGTTGGTCCCCCAAAAATACAAAACGGCCAAGTCAACATTTATGTAAACACTGTATTTTATTTCATGTCAATTTTGCTTAAATTTTGGCGGTCTTGTTTTCTGCATATCTTGTGTGCACTAACCCTTTTATTGTAGCTTTTATTCCGAGTTCTCAGGAACCCAGAATAAAATCCTGCGTTTGGGGGCGTGTAAAGGAGCGCCACCGAAAAACGTCTGTTTTTCAAAAATTTTTCAAACATCAATAGCCTGTCCAAATACAAGACTCTTGGGGAAGCCCAAATCCGGACTTTCCAACCTTTAAACGACGTTTGAAGATCATCTCAAAGCCACTACAGCCTACCTTCAACATGGCCGCCATTGCTGAACTCTGTATTTTTGTATTTTCATTTTATCTCTTTTCTTTTAGGGCAAAAAGCCCGAACATACTAGCTTAGTGTATTGTAAGAGAATTTATACAGACAACCAATTTGTAGTGTGATATTTTTTATTGTGTTTGTCGGCCGCAACCCATATGAAAAATTTCCACAACGATCGATTTTAACTTTAAAAATGTTAAACGTTAAATGTTCCAGTAACTTAATGCGTTATAGCATTCAACTAAGCTAGTTTATTTAACCGCATTTATACTTTATTTATATTCTTTTACCCCCAGAAACGCTACCATATGTCCAAACGTATAAACGTATTACGACCTGGCATTCTACCGGACACGAATTTTCAGTGTATGTTTGTTTTAGTTCTCCTTTAACCTGACTGAGACCTACTAAAATCTACGAATAGCTTGATCTACTATTAAACACTAAAAGAATTCTTACAAAGAACTGTTCAAACCATTTCCGAAAGTCAAACTGTGCAAAAACTTCGAATCCTCCATTTTTGCCCCCATCCCCAGCCAAAACTAGTTGTGGTGTTTAACACTGCAGTTTACCGTTAAAGCTTGTTTAATTTAATAGTAATGTTCTATGCATTACCCAAAGCCTTTAAGCTTTAACAATAAGCTTTAACAAGAGCCAAATCACGTTGCAATCATGTAAATATGGAATCCATAGCCAATAATTCAAAATAAAGGCCTATTTCCGAAAGTTCAATTGAGTAAAACTCAAAACATGTCCCTACTCCTTCAAACGGCTCTGCACCCAGTTTTTTTGTTCATCCGACTTCTCTTCCCACTTTCCATTGTTCTCGAGGCCCTCGGCCAATCAGACCCCCGCAGCTATCCTCGGCGTCCGCGCCTACTTCCAGTAATGTGTATAAAACCCCAGCCCCAGAATGCATAGTTAGCACAGCTCACAGATCTCAAGCTAGAGACCGGTCACGCCAGTCGGGAGTGGAGACGCCATGTTCGGAGAATGCCATGCCGGGCACGATGGTAGTGGTTCGTATGTTATAGTTTAGCTTTTGAAAGTTCAGTTTAGGACCCCCAGATTCTAAATTTTAGTTTAAAACTTAACTCTCTAGCTAGGGAAAATTATGGTGGAGACGCCTGTAGCGGCATCTTAGGTTTCCTCTCCCCATAACGTCAGAGTGGTTCTCTTACTAAAAACCAATTTTTCCAGTTTAATTTAAATGGATTTTTAAACTTAAACTAATTGACGGTTTGATCTTTGTGGAAGTCAAATTGAAATAAACTGATGCCTAAGTGTAAAATTGCCGGGCTTTTTATAACTTAGAACAGTTCTCGAGGGAACTAAGGGAGGTTGATCTTTTTGTACTTGGAAAACTTAGAAACATAACTGTGGATCATGTAGAAACATACTGTCAGACTTTTATCAGTTGCGGCTGTTAAGTCTTGTGGGTGTCTCCGGGAGCACCTAATATTACTTTTTCTATTGTGAAAATTTAAACTTTTACTCAAACACAAGCGTTGTTTGTTTGAATTGTAAATTGCTACTTTTGTAATTTCAACTTGTTGCCTATTTAAATAATTGGTACTCGAAAGCTTTCAGAAGCAAACCATAATGTAAAGTGTTGTTTTCATTCTCTGTTGCTAAAATAAAACCAGGAGTTTTAAGCTTCAGTCGTTTGCTAGACTTGATTAATTGTATTTTAGTGTAAAATTAAATATGTAGCCCATCTTTAGATTTTAGCTAGTTAAACAGTTAAATCCACCGTTGGTGGCAGCGATACCGACAGTTTAAGGTTAGGCCCCTTTAATTAGGACCGGCGCTTCATCCCCCATGCTGGGACAGTGTCCATGCTGTGTTGAATAACGTAAAAAGTCGTCATTAACACCGATTAACCTCAAGCTGAAACTCCACGTACACCAGGGAAACCGGGGGCGTTACAAGCACCTAAGCCGTCGTAGCGTCCGCCGTTACACAGTTAACTTTAAACTAAAATTTTCTAATTTTAAGTAACTAAGTCAATAATGGTTGGAAACAGACTGAAGCTCTATTTACATTTATTGAACATTGGTTAATAAAATATTTACAAAACAGTGTTTAGTTTGCAGTTTCATTTTGGTTACAAATCTTGGTTTTAGTGTAAACGCGGTCTCGTATCAGACGCTTGTGGTGAGGAAGAAAAAAACTGAGGGCAGCCCTCTTTCCTACCAGAAGAGCATCGTCTTTATGGCGATTTACACTGTAAAATGTAAATACTGTATAATATTTCTTTAGGCATAAAGCCAAATCACCTTTTCAGCTTAGTTGTGTTGTAAATGTTAAAAACACACGATATTTTTTATTTGTAACAAGTGACGACTTTGTTTATTTATGAAAAATGACCGATGTTCAAACCAGTTTAAAAACTAACCTAAACTGCGATATAGCCCTTTAAAACTAGCTGGAACATTTAATCTTTTGATTTGTGCACTTATTGCATTTTGGTAAACTTAACTTCTTGCCATGAACCCTACCGGAGCTCCAATGTTTATGTTTGTATATTTTCTCGGACCCAGTGTATGATTTTATGTTTATTTTTTATAGCATCTCCATCCAAACTCCGACCATAGTGAACCTCTAAAAACGTAAACAAACTAGCTTTCCTTCGTTGTAAACATGCATTGTATATAGCAGTTTCATTCCCAAAGTCGAATAATAATTCTGTGCATTACACTTCGTTCCCCCCCCCTCCTTCAATAGTTGCGATGCATAACATCGTAGTTTATTTTAATAGGCCTAAAAATCACGTTGTTATGAGTTGAAAACTCACTCGCACTTTTCAAACCTGGTCTCTAAGTTTCCAAGTCGGCAATTCCCTTTGTCAATTCGAATCCATCCAACCAAAACACTGCTTCAATTCCGTCAGCCAGTCAGAGCGCACAAGCTACCCCGGTCGTCCGCGCTGCCACTCCGACTTCCGGTAGTGACAGCTCGGTCGATCTAGGTCAGTCTCTCCTCCTCCAAGATGTCCGCCTCCTCTTCCCTGCTCACCCCCTCCGAAGCTATCCTCGGCGTCCTCGCCAACTTCAGGTAATGAGTATATAACCCCAGCCCCAGAAACACTAGTTAGAACAGCTCAAAGATTCTCAAAGCTAGAGGTCGCTACGCCGGTCGGGAATGGAGATGCCGCGGTCCGATTGTTGCCATGCCGGGCAAAGGTGGTGGTTCGTATCGTACTTAGTTTTGCTTTAAAAGTTTAATTTTTGGACTTACATTCAAAATTTATAGTTTAAACTTAACTTAACCTCGTAGCTTTAGAAAGTAAATTTATGGTGCGTCAAGCCAAACGGCATTTCGGACTTTGGCGGCCGTAATTTAAGGGTTCACGGTCCCTTACTAAAAATCAGCTTTATTTTATGTTTTTTTAAACGCAGTTTAAAGTAAACAAGGACCGTTTGATCTTCGTGGAAGGTTGCTTTAATGAAACGCTCGGATCGACTTTATATGTAGCCGCGGCTTCTATAATTTAAGGAGTTGACTTATCAACAGCAGCTTTAGGAGGTTTAATGTTTAGCGCATACACTTAGAAAAATAACTGTAAAACAGGTCTACTATTACTAGACAGCCGAGGCTGTTCGTAATTTAGAGGGCTCTTTTGCGAAATCCCCTTGTGTCTAAGAAAATCACTGTTTCTATTTGAAATTGTTTTAAGTGAACACAGTAACTGTTCAAGTCGAATTTAATGTAAATTCCCCCTGTTATTTATGAACTAATTCAGTTGTAAATTTGCCAAATATAAAGTGCGGTATATTTTTTTTGACATGTTTGTTTAAAAATAAAACCAGGAGTTTGAAACCCAGTTGGTTTATTCGTCCGTTGTTCGCTAGAAGTAAGAAATTAAGACAATTCTCTTAAACTTAGCTTAGCTAGCCTAATTTTCCCACCTTGGTGGCAGCGTTACCACTTATTATTACTAGTTAGCCTACGTGATTAGGACATTAGTAGCTCCATTCTCTACACCGGGAGTGTAGCAGTTGTGCTTGTTTAAACCAAAAAGTACCAAAAGTAATAGTAAGGAAGATCCAGTTAAACCAGGCGACCGGCGATGCTACAAGCACCTACACCGTCGTAGCACCCGCCGTTACATTAGATATCAGCAACAACAAAAAAAAATCGTTAAGCAAATCGTGCTTAACACTCAAGTACCAACAACGATCAAGAAATTTCTCCAACTTCAAACTAGAAGTATATTTTGGCAAAAATCCAAGTAATATTGAATAAAAATTCAACTCATATGAGGTCACTGACGACGATTCACATGCAACCTTTAGCTGTCTGGTTAAGATGCTACTAGTCTTTGGTTTTACATTGGAAAAAAAATTCACGTTTTGAAAGTTTTAACTTGAAACGGGAATGAAATTTAAAGTTTTTATAAAATCATCCCCCAAAAAATATTTCACCTGCAAAAACCTACCCCGATCGCGATTATTAAGTTTAAGTTACATTTAAGTTTTCAAATAAATGGCCTAAACGAAATTCAAGTACAACTAAGTAACATACATGTCCTCTACCTTTGCCCCGTTTGGCGCAATTTGCAGCGACAGAAGAACATCGCTCTCCCGGAGAACGTGACGATGGGTGGTTGCAAGGTCGAGCTATGCTAACAATAATTTCTCAAGCTTCGGTTTTTATACTTCGGGAACGGCTCCAACTTGCCTTCTGCGCGGACCCCGATGAGTGCTAGATATGTAAGGCACCTTAGGATTTGTTTAGAACCTAAATTTCCAAGTATTCAATTCACTGGTTGGTGGAGAGTTTGGTCAGCCAAATTCGGCGCCAACGACGCTCGAGCCACTTCCTGTTTGCAAGAGAGCCGACCGGTTTTACTTACGCAAGTAATATTCCAACATGGCGCTAAAGCATTGAGCCGAGGTAGCGGACACCTTTTGCCTTGTAGTATTAAAACTACCCAACCAAATTAAAAAAGGTAAATATATTTGGAATCTGAACATTAAGATCAAAGGCTAAGCATCTTTTACGAAGGTTTAAGACAGACTTTGAAAAAAAATAATAAGTGAAAACAGCGACATTAGCGCTAACAAACCTGCGTCGTACACGTGAGTTGTTGCAAGTTATAAACAGTTTCAGACATCAATAAAATCGATTATTATGCTGTGTGAAGTACCCCTATTGTTTGTGATGTAACGGCGGACGCTACGACGGCTCAGGTACTTGTACCGCCTCTGGTTTCCCTGGTGTACGTGGAGTTTCAGTTTGAGGTTTAACGGTGTTTACGACGACTTTTTACGTTCATTAACATAGCATGGGTAACTGTCCCAGCATGGGGATGGAGCGCCGGTCCTAATTAAATGGGCCTAACCTTAAAACTGTCCGTAATCACTGCCACCAACGGTGGATTTAACTGTTTAACTAGCTAAAATTAAATGATGGGCTACATATTTATATTTTACACTAAGAGACAATTAATCAATCTAGCAAACGGACTGAAGCTTAAAACTCCTGGTTTTATTTATGCAACAGAATGAAAAAGACACTTTACATTATAGTTCGCTTCTACCAGCTTTTGAATTAAATTAATTAAAAGCAACAAGTTTGAATATACAACTGTAATTCACAAATTCAGACAAACAACGCTTGTGTTTGAATAAAGTTAAATTTTCACATGAGAAAAAGTAATACTGAGTGCTCCCGGAGACACCCGCAAGACTTAACAGCCGCAACTGATTAAAGTCTATCTGACAGTATGTTTCATACACGATCAACCATCCACAGTTATGTTTCTAAGTTTTCCAAGTACAAAAGATCAACCTCCCTTTGTTCCCTCAGGAACAGTTCTAAGAAATAAAAAGCCCGGCAATTTTACACTTCGGCATCAGTATGTTTCCTTTGACTTCCACAAAGATCAAACCGTCAAGTAGTTTTAAGTTAAAAATCCATTTAAAATAAACTGGAAAAGTTGGTTTTTAGTAAGAGAACCACTCTGACGTTAAGGGGTGAGAGAACCTAATATGCCGCTACAGGCGTCACCACCATAATTTTCTCTAAGCTAGAGAGTTTAAGTTTACATTTAAACTATAAAATTTAGAATATGGGGGTCCTAAATTAAACTTTCAAAAGCTAAACTATAACATACGAACCACTACCATTCTGCCCGGCATGGCATTCCACGGACATGGCGTCTCCACTCCCGACTGGCGTGACCCTTCTAGCTTGAGAGATCTGTGAGCTGTGCTCTGGAGGCATGGGGCTGGGGCTTTTTATGCCTGCTGCCTGGCAGCAAGGTAGAGGGTTAGCACGGACCTGTAGGAGAGCGACGGAGGGGGTGAGTGGGGAAGAGAGGTGACTCTTGGAGGAGGAGAAACTGACCCAAACCGGCCGAGCTGGCAATACCGGAAGTCGGCCATGACAGCGCGGACGGGCAGGGTAGCTGGACGATCTCCGTGTCTTTACTGTTTGGGTATAAACTGGCGATGTCAACAAAGGAATTTATGACTTTGAAAACAATTAAGAGGCCTGGCATGGAAGTGCAGTGAGTTTAGAACTCATAAACAACGTGATAATAGGCCTATAAAAATAATTAAACTACGATATTAGGTATAGCACAATTCGAAAGTAGGGGGGGGGGGACTTGGAGATTCGAAGTTTTTAAGCACAGTTTGACTTTCGGATTGCTTTGGGAAACAGATCTTTTATAAATATCTTTTGGTTTCAATAGAAGGACAAGCTAGTAGCATTCGGATGGTCTCAGTCGGGTTTAGAGGAGAACTAAAGCAAACATATATACACTTAAATTCCTGTCCGGTAGAGTGCCGATGTCGAATTACTTTGGACAAATGGTAGCGCGTCTGGGAATGCTATAACGCATTAAATTAATTGGAACGTTTAACGTTAAAGTTAAAAGACAAAATCGATCGTTGTGGAAATTTTTCATAAGGATTGCGGCCGACAAACACAATAAAAAATATCAGACTTGAAATAGTTGTCTGTATCCACATGTATGTGAGGTTAAGTACCATAAATGGAAGCCCTTCCTAAACTACAACTAAGCTAGTGTTTTTGGGCTTTCTGCCTAGAATAAAAAGAATAAAATCGAAATACATGAATACAAGTCTTCAATAATGGCGGCCATGATGACGGAGCGCTGCAGCTGGTTTTGGACGATTTTAAAATGTAGTTTGTGGATTTTCTGGATGGAAAGTTCAGATTTGGGCTTCCTCAAGAGTTAGGTATTGTAGCCAGCTATTAAATGTCGAAGAGTTTGACGGAATACGTCCATTATTTAAAAAACGGCTGATTCTGTACAATCGAGGCATTTGGGCGCTCAAGGAATAAAAAAAAGTATCTCGTTTGGAAAAAAGAGCGTTTTTCGGCGGTTCACGTTTACAGTGAGAGGACTTTAAACAATTATGAAACGAGTAGGTAACATAATCTACGTGGCTTTATGCCAAACCACAACGATGTGCGATGCAATTTTTCGCAGCAGAGCTGTTTACATTTTGGTATTTATTAAAAAATAAATAAATTCGAAATTGAAGTATTCAGGCCTTCAGTAAGACCACTTGGGTTTTCTCGACGATCTTCTAAGAGTTCAACAATTTTAGTGTAAAAGTTCAATTTCTCCTGCCCACCCTACCTCACCAAGTTTAGGGTTGGCAGTTTCGATTTAAAAATCTGGCATTTTGTTGCTTGGAGGTAGCCTATCTCCATTACCGTAAAGAAAATGTTGCAAATTCCTTACAGATAGTGTAAACGTGGTCTTGTATTAGACACTCGTGGTGAGGCCACAAGAACACTACCGACCAAAAACCTGAGGGCTGAAACTCAAAAAACTTCGTTTTTCAAAGACATTTTTTTTCTTGGCGCTCCCGCCCCAAAAATGTACATTTTGTAAAGTATTTCTTTCAGGCATAAAGCGGCAAACATCAGCTTAGTGTTTGTTAGGAGGGGCTTCCTTTACGAAGGTACTTAACCTCATAACCATGTACAGACACCCTTAGAACGTTATTTTTTATTTGTAATACTTTGGTTATTCATGAAAAATGTCCGACGTTTAAATTCACTTGTCTGCTCCTGCAAACACTGAAAACTAACCTAAACTTAATTTTAATATTATAAAAACCTAAGCTGGTACATTTAATCTTTTATTTAGGCACTCTAATGCATTTAAGTAACGTAATTTTTGCCATGAACCCTACCGGAGCTCAACGTTTATGTTTGTCTTTATTTTTAACGGACCCAGTGTTTATTTTATGTTTATTTTGTTTAGGCATCTTCAACCACTCCTCTCCGACGTGGCTACCTACCCAAAGCAAACAATAATAGCCTTTCCTACTATTAAAATGCAATCCGAAAGTCTAAACTGAGCATACTTCGTTCCCCCCCCCCTCCTTTAATAGTTGCGATACATAATGTCGTAGTTTTTATAGACCTAAAATCACGTTGTTACGAGCTTTAAACTCAATTGCACTTCCAAAGCTAGGCCTCTAACGCAAAAATCCCTTGTCAATTCAGCTGCACTAATTTCCATTCAACCAAAACGCTGAATTCAATTTCCCATCCAGTCAGAGCGCTCAGCTACCCTGCCCGTCCGCGCCGTCATGCCTACATCCGGTAGTGACAGCCCGGCCGGTTTGGGTTAGTCTCTCCTCCACCCAAGAGCATCCCCCCCCCTCTCTCCTACAGGGCCGCCCTTGCCCTCCTCCTTGCTGCCAGGCAGCAGGTATAAAACCAGACTGCAAGAAGGTAGTTCCTTAGCACAGCTCAGAAATCTCAAGGCTAGAGGTAGCTACGCCGGTCAGGAGTGGAGATGCCGCGGTCCGATCGTTGCCATGCCGGGCAAAGGTAGTTGGTTCGTATGTAACTTAGTTTAGATTGAAATTTTATCTTTTGGACTTACAATTCAAAATTTATAGTTTAATTTTAAATTAACCTTTAGTCTTGAAAGTAAATTATGGTGCGTTAAGCCATCGGCATTTAGGACGTTAACGACCATAACGTAAGGGTTCACGGTCCCTTCCTAAAAACCAGCTTTTTTTTTCACCGTTTTCATTAGATGTAATTTTAATGTAAACAAAGGCCATTGGGTCTGTTAGATTTGCAGAAGCAAAGCACTTCATGGAGGGTACATCCCATTTCTAACTAGAATTCCGATGAGGACGGTTTGAAACACTTTAAAACAAAACTGTAAGACAGGTGTACTATTATACTTCAGCTGCGGTTGTTTATAATTTAGAGGGCTCTTTTGCGAAACCCCGTTGCCTAACCTAACCACTTTTTCTATTTGAAATTGTTTATGAACTAAAACCAAGTTCTTGTATGTACGAATTTTACTGTAAATTTACGGTACGTTTTTAACCTAAAAACTAAGTTGCGTATATGTAAATAACTTAATTGGGTCCGAAACAGTTGTATCACAAACACGCATTTGAGCTTCAAACTTTATTTTCCCGATGGTTGTCACTCGCGGGTGTTAACGGTAGTTACGATAAACTACTTAACCTGTTTTTATTAGAGCAATTTTACAAGTCTTGCCCAGTGGGTTTAAGAAAATGGTTGCCGGACCAGATTAAATCTGGGACGCTACAGGAAGCAGCCAAACTGTGTGACGACTACACCACACGCAACAAGCAAATCTCCAATGATGTTGCTGTCAAAACTGGCAAAGTGCAAACTGGCGCACAGCCAGCCAGCCAGCCAACCCACTAAGGCTTCTAATTGCCGAAATGGTAAACAAAACCATACCTGGTTAGCTAACCCGGTTGGGACTAACAGTAACAGCATAAGTAGCTCAAATGCTAACGCTGATAAATGTGATAGTGTAGCTTCTAACCCTAGTCAAACTAATGTTAGAACGTGCTATAAATGCGGTTCGTCCTCGCACCTCCGCAATCGCTATCCCGACTATAACAAAACAGAATTTGCAAATGCATGTTTTCGTGTAGGCTCGGATGTGTGTTTTAACTGTGTTAAAACCTAGCACCTTTAAAGCCAGGATAGGTAGGAATAAAGTGGTATGCCTATGCGATTTCGGGAGCAGTATAAATCTCGTTAGTCGGAAACTCGCCAAAAACTGGCCTAGACTAAAACAAACAGCTCAGTGCAAAACCGTAATGAGCGACACTGTGGTAGAGCTACAACAGGTAGATTTAATTTTAAAATTAAATGGAGGTTTAAAATTACATGTTGTTGCATGTGTCTCTGAGGCTACCAGGTCTGTTTTTCAAATAGTTCTGGGCGTAAACGCCCTGTCTAAATTAGATGAATTACGTCAGCCTAAAAGAAATGTAAACGACGCCCGCAACTGCAGCCCCGCTCGTCCCGTAGCTCCTTCCCCCATCCCGAGCGCTGCAGACCACAACCAAACCCAATCGAAAAAGCGTTCCCGTAAACGCTGCCCTCCTAAGGACCGCTCCAGCATGGAAGCGTGCAGACGTCCAGCGGATTGGTCGAGCCCAACCCGATGCCAGACCAGCCGGCGCCAGCTAGGTCGCCAGGCCCCTCTACCGAGGCAGTCAAGTCAGGCACCAAAGAGGCCGTTAAAAACGTCCCTCCCCCAAAAGTGCTGACAGTCCGTGATTGGCAGACTGACCATCCAAGTGTAGATTGGAATGTCGATAAGAGTACTCGCAGTACGCAACTGGCTCAGTCAGACCCAATAAATTAGCACCGAAGTTCAATGACTGGATTGAACTATGTAACCGCTCATTTAACAAGCTTTGTCAGCCTCCTAGAGATAAACTCAGGCGAGTTAAATCTGAGGACAACCTTGTAGTAAAAAGTGTCTGTTAAGTCAAAAGCAAGCCCTAAACTTGCTTCATTCAAGTGCCATTTTGATCTTTTCCCAGAGTTTGGAGAAATTAAATTGCCGTGCTTTAACCTAACTTAGCAACTGTTTGGGTTAACGAATAAAACGTAAATGCCGTTTTTTTCTGTGTGTTCATTCCTAAAAAAATTAGCACCAGATGTTTTACCATTGAAATCTATTGTAGTGAGGGTAGAAATGTCAAGCATTAGAGCTCCCAAACTAAGTAGGCGTTCAACGTAAAACAAAGGTTAAAAATCTAACCTAACCATAGTAAATAATGTTTTTATCAGTAGGGGAGTAAGTAAAACCTTTAAGTAGGACTCCAAACGTGATGACTAAAAACTAGTGTAGTTTTTTTTTCTAGAAAGTTTTTTTTTGCAAGCTTGTGCAAGCCACCAAGCCTAACCTAAGTAACGTGTAAAAATTTTCCCTGCGGAGTTTTTTTTCCATGTACACTAGAATACCTAAACAAATAGTTTTCCTTGTGCATTTTCTTTTAAACTGTTGTGAGTCTCAACAAAAAGGGCTACAACTGTAGCTCCATCTAGGACCATCTAACCTAAACATAAATAATGTGTTTACATATTTAAAAAAAGTCTTAACTTCATGACTACATCGTTTGTACAAACCTGGAAAGTCTCATACTAATGCAGATACCATGAGTAGGTATTTTGTTTAATTAACAAACAGTTGAGTTTTTATTGATTAAAAGCTAAACCAGTGGTGGAGCCAAAATTTGCTCTGCTTTTTTTTGTAATAAATTTTCTTTAATTGTTAAGAGGTACGTTGTCAGGACAACCTCACTTAAAGGAACTGTCAGCTTTTCCCGTTTCGGACTTTACACCTAAATTTTAAGTGCCAATGTTATTCTCCCTGTCACTATCAACGCCTTCCTGTGTGGAAGGATATTTACAGAGATTATACGACACGTTTAAATGTTCATTAGGAACATTCTACGGGAGTTTAGTGGTCCCTGGCTATCTCCTCTTTAAGTTTTCATGAAACATTTTTCTTTAAAAAAATTTGTCTTGTCTATCCCTGGGAGACAAAGGATAGCCCTGGTTAAAAGGTTGTTGGGTATAAGCCATAAAACCTCCTAGTGTTGTATTTTTATGTGTAAGTTACGGGTTCTACCTCAAAACCCTTCTGTGGTAAATTTTCATATGTAAATAAGTTGTCTGATATACCTTAAATCAGTCCAGTGGTAACCTGTTAACTTTAAATAGAGCTTATAGTTGCACATGCACTTATAGTACCCTCTATTCCGATCCTTATCGCAAGCTAGGTCCTGAGGAGTGCGCCTCGTGGTTTTTTTTCGATGCTTTCCAAGATAATAAAAACAGCATTCAGTGAATGGCGGACGAGTTAGAGCATTAAATGTTGTGATTATATCATTTAATAGTTAACAGTTACAAAAACATAACCTATACTTTTATCTTACTTAAATATTCAAACGGTGTGTACGATATTCCTGCACAGGCAGCGCGGACCACCTAAAAAGTTTATTTCTGTGAAACTAGTGTTTTTAACCTTGTAAATTTTGCGTTAATTTAACTTTGCGACAAAATCACAAAAACGAGAATTAAACTTAGCAATTTTATTTTACATAAAATTAGTGTACTTTTAACTTGTTGATCCGGAGCTAGGAACAAGTAGCTCAAAACCTTTTTCTCCATTTTTTTATGTAAATGGAAAACTTTTTTTTTCGCACATTTTGAAAGTAAATGGCAAACGACAAACTGTGTAAAAGTTGGAACTTTCTATAGTTGTTTGATGATTGCATGAACCAAGGGTGTTTCTTTGCAAATTTTAGTTACATGGCTTGGCAGCTTTTGTTGTGACATACCTATGTGCACTAATCATTTGTTGTAGGCTTTCATTTGACGTTCAACAGGAGCCCCAAATAAAATCTCCCGTTTGGGGGCGTGTAAAGGCATGAAGCCTAAATTCCTGTGGATTGGTTAGGAGACCCGACACCAACCATCAACAACTTGGGGATGCAAATTTTTTTTTCTTGGCGTTCGCAAGCGCTAAGCCTATTTCTCAACTTCAACTTTGAAAATTCGAAACTCAAAGGAAAATGGATAAAATAGATGGCAGTTTTCACCCCTTAATAGAACTGAACTTTATCTTCCATCCTGCGAAGACAGAACATTAAATTTCCACCTGCATCATTTTCTACAGCTGTTTGAAAAAGTGCTCAAACTGAGCGCCGACGTACGCACTACGCAATCCACGTCGCCGTTTTCCAAAACAAACTTGTAACTATTTATTTGTATTTCAAATTATTTTCCAGGCATAAAGCTGACTAGCTTAGTGTTGTTATAGATGTACCAGTACTCTACGTTTTTATTTTTACTAAGGTGACGATTTTAGCAACCATGAAAACTTCGACTACTCTCAAGTTATTATTTGCGGCTGCGATAATACTTTAATTTTATGCGTTCTAGCATTCAAAAACAAGCTGGTTTATTTTAATCTTTTGCCTAGGCTTTTATGAAAGCAATATTTAACGTAATTTTTCTCACAGACTCTACCTTGTTCAAAATGGCAAACCACAACTATTATCACTTACTTCTTTTTAACGCAGTACCAAAAGTGTTCCAGTTACTCCAAACTAGCAAATTTTCGAATGCTTATACTGGGATTCTTCCTCAGGCTTGGGCAATGAGACGCACACGCACCAACTGTCCTACTACCACACCGAATGCGATGATTCCAATCCCCCCCCCCCTTTCATCGATGTATCAACTTTCCAGGCTGCTGCTGCCAACCTCCACATGTGTCGCTGTTGTAAGAGGGAGAAACTTTTTCCACCTCGTCTCCAGTTTTTCACACAGTTCGGTAGTCATAATTTTATTAATATGCTTAAAAGCAGGGTCTTGGACATTCATAAGTGCCACTGTTTTGTCTTGGCAGTGTTGGATAGCAATTGCCTCCAAGGCACATTGCCTCCACAACTATTTTTATTTTACCGGACAATTTCAGTGTGATCTTGTATTTTATTTCAAGGCTCAATGGAATTCTGGGATGCGGCATGATTGGCGAGGGTAGCCAGACTCCAAACATCAAAAACCTTGGGGAAAAACTCTATTTTTCTGAAGCTCCACACTTCAGGTCCCCCTCCCCCCCTTGCCAAAAATTCTCAACTTTGAGCTTGAAATTCGCCATGAAGTTACCAACCGAATCGGCCAAACATAGAAGCTCTTACTAGCCACTCACTTGAACTTTATTCCTGTGAAAACAGAACATTGAATTTCCTTCTGGTTCGTCCACAGCAGCGTTAAGAAAAAGTCACCAAACTGGGCCGTAGCGCTCACACTTCCGGCCGCCGTAACTTCAAAACTCATGTACAAATGTAATTACTTCCTTTTATTTTCTCTACAGGCATAAAGCCAAACTACACTAGCTTAGTTGTGTATTAGGAGAGGCTTCCTTTAAGGTACTTAACCTCACATATATGTTGGATTCAGATCTAGTACGATATTTTTTATTTCGTTTGTTGTGCACCAATTGCCATGAAAAATGTCCGACTTTTCTCCATCGCCATTCTCTGCTGATACAAAAAAAAAAACTTATACTTATAATTTTCATATAGCCTTTTACTGAGGTAGTTTATTTAATCTTTTGCCCCCGGATCACTACCTCTGCTTAGCACTCCTTCAGTAACAATTTAAACGCCAGTGAATTTTATTTGTTGTAAATAGTTGCTGATAAACCCGACCGTGACTACCAACAATCTGAATGCAAAACAAACGATCTGTTCCTTCTATTAAATTGCCAAAATCAAACTGTACATTATACTTCGTCCCCCTTCCTTCAATAGTCGCAGTGCATAACACTGTAGTTTATTTCTGTACACCGAAAAACTGCCAAAGTAAACAAAATGCCAATTTTCGATTGTCAAACAGTTCAAAACTCGTTATTGGCACCCAAGCAAAAGCCTTTGTTTACCCGACTTCTCCTCCCACTTTCCATTGTTCTCAAGGCCCTCAGCGAATCAGACCCCCGCAGCTCTCCTTGGCGTCCGCCCTTTTGCAACCAAAATCCGATGCTCCAGCATAAAAAGCCCCAGTTGCCCCCCCCCCTCCATAGCACAGCTCACAGATCTAAAACAAGTGGTGGTCACAGCCGATCAGGAGTGGAGATGCCGCGTTCTGAAGGGTGCCATGCCGGGCAAAGGTAGTGGTCAGTGTAAGTTACTAGTTAATTGAAAGTTTAATTTTAGGACCCCCATTCTAAATTTATAGTTCAATTTTTAACTTGCCTCATGTTTTAGAAGTTTTACAGTGGAGTAAGCCAAACGGCATTTTCAGTCTTTACTTGCTGTAATGTTAGAGTGGTTCTCTTCCTAAAAACCAACGTTCCTTTGTTTATTTTAAACCACGTTTTAACTTAAACGGTAGACAGGGCCCTTGTGGATTCGGGCACTCTTTCGCTAAAGAGAACATGTCTAGGACTAATTAAGACTTTAGCGGATGCGAGTTTAAATTAGAGGGTTTTCAGGATTGGACCCAAAAAGCCCAATTTTACCTGGGGGGAGGTCAAAATTGGTTTCTATTGCCTAAGGGGAAAAATACACTACCTGTAAATTAAATTGCATTTACAGCAGACCTCGTCAGTATAGGTGGCGGGCACCATCATGACAGGTTCCCGAGGGCGTGAGCTGGGTCCCCAGTGACTGAGTTGTGGTTGGTTAGTTGAAGACGCAACATTCTCTAGTCACGGCCGACTTTCTGCGCAAGGCAGTCGGAGTGGGGAGGGAACTTTCAATAGCCAAAGCGAGTTGGTGAGGAAGTTCAGGCGAGTTTTTTCCAGAATCCACGCTTGTTAGGTTTTCGGTTTGATGGTTTAACATTTTTGGCTGATTTGCGGTAGGTTCAACGGGATGTCAATGAGTGCGAGATGCGGAGTAAGGTTCATGAAGATTTAGCACATTGGTGTTGAGGTGTGTGTTGAGAAATTCGAGCCACAGAAGGTGTGAAGTCGCAGACCATTGAGAAATCAGAATCAAAGATTCAGATGTTAACAGAGTGTTCAAGGAACAGTGCATTGGCTGTGTGTTTTGATTTGGGGAAGCAGTCAAGCTGGTTGAAGAGGGTATTGTGATTTTCCGATGACGGATGAAGCGTAAGGTGGGCTTTAGTGATTTGAATAATGCGAGTAATGTTGCAGAGTGGTGAAGGGTCAATGAGATGTTGTTCCCCAGAGTCATTGAGATTGGAGCAGAAGATTAGGAAGTGGAACGTAGTATGTGGGTGAACCAAGGGAACCTTACAAGGACAGCATGTGAAGGGGCGAATTACCGAGCACACTGCCATGAGTGTAAAGTTGTGAGGATAAGGATCCATTGAGTGCAGAGTGGAGAAGATCGTCGATGTTCAGTTTGACTCTGTGTGAGTGCGAAATTGCCACACATATGGGAGAGGAATCGTTGGTGGCAATGAGCGAGTGTAAGTCGATGAGGACATCCGAATAGATTAGGTGTTGGCTAAGAGCCGTGAAGGTTAGTGATGGTGACAAAGTGTTTCATCAAGATTGACAGAATGATGAGTCAAACATAACATTGGATAAGTCGAATTCCAAAGACTTGGAAATGAACGAGACTTAACAGTGGAATGTGAGGCACAAGGCCGAGTGAATAAAATAATGGGCCAGCCGGAATTCCTTCAATAGACCTGGTCATGGAAGGTGTAGAAACAGGAGTCCAGGCATGTCATCAGGAGACTTGGAGGGACTGAGGGGCGTTGTGTGAGGCCAATTTCCCTTCCAGAAGTGCTCGAAGAAAATGGACATTACTTCGGGCAGTGCAAGGATTATAGCATTTGTCGTTCTTGTATTTAGTTGAGTTAAAGTGACGGGGGAGTCGAAGAAAATTTAGCTTCGTCGTGATGCAGCAGGTGGTTGGTGACGGAGACGGAGTGTGAAGAGCTTGGGTACCGTAGAAGATCATCATGATTCGATTGGTGACAGTTAGGTAGAATGACAATGAGCTTTGGGATTACATTCAAAGACATGCGCGAGAACATTAAATTAGAAAAGGTTTGGAGAGTTGAAGAAGACCTTCCCATTATGAAACCAAGCTGAGGTGGTGTGAGGGAGGTGGTGTGAGGGAGGTGAAATGGAACGAAGTACGTGGGTGATTAAGTGAAGTCTCACGCAGTGGTTCCAGTGGAGCGAGGCAGAAGCTAGGTGTGGGCGCGGGATTGGCGTTGCATCGATTTGTTGCATCGAGTCCATAAGCTTTCGACAGTGCCTGGTGGTTGTTGTCCCAGTGAAGATGGCTGATTGATCGAGGACGTCAAGTTAGCAGCGAGAGAGGGGTGGATGTCTCCAGCACCTGGTTACCCCAGGTAGACGCATATCCCAGTCTGAAGAGGGTCCAACGCAATTTGACTTCGGGGGACAGGTGAGAGCCAGTGTGTTCAGCATTGAAGATGAAAGTCGCAATTCAAAGCAGGCATGTGGTGACGAGTGGTCGGACTGGCTGGCAATGAGCGATGCCGTGAGCTTCAACGAACATGGCTTCAAAGATCGGCCAACGACGGACGAGAACGATGAGCGTCGTGATGCGACGAGCATGAAGATGCATGGTGCGATGAGCTGAAAAGACCCCTGAACAACGACGGGAGCGGCGGGCGGTGTGATGAGATTCAAAGGCCGGCGAAAGGGAATGATGAACGACGAACGAACGGCCAGGGCAGCGACGCTGGAGCTTGTGCCGAGCTTTGAAGACCAAAGAGTGATGCGGCGGTCACGAGCAACAACGGGAAAGACGGACGGTGTGACATGCTATGTAAGGCAGACAGACAGCAAGCGGGAAGATGCACGGTGTTATGAGCTGCAAAAGCCGCTGACCGTTGACGAGAGTGGCGGGAGGCGCGAAGAGATTCAAAGACCGGCGAACAGGAAAGATGACGGGCTGCAAGATCAACGAACGGGAACGACGAACGAGAAGTGAGTGGCGGATAACAGGAGCAAATGACCGTGACGGCAAGCATGAACGGTGGCCGGGCCAGCGACGGGAGAGGTATCTCGGCAAGTGGGTGCTTGTCGACGGGTGGGCTGCGAACGACGAACGGCTGTGAGCGGCGAACAGCTTGAAAGATAGTTGGGCCGGCAGACGGCAACGAGCTCGAGGAAAGATTCTTCGGGTAAGCTTGCGAACGTCGGGCGGTTTTGCAACGGTGAGCGGGCTGCGTCCGACGAACGGGCTTCAGGTGGCGGTCGTCGAGCTTCAATTGGTGGGGACAATCGACGAACGACTAACGGCATGCGGGCAACGAAGTGAGATGCTGATGTAAAGGTTGGAGAGATTGATGGCCATCAACGAGGGTGAGTCGGAATCATTTTCGGCTGTGAGTGTTTGACACTGGTGTGAAGATGAGTCCAGCTTCGGTCGTGAACGGAGGGTGGCTGAACAGGCGAGCGGACTTAACGCCGACTAGTGGGCAACGAGTGATGAACGGGCTGTGAGCGGCAAGCGGCTTGTGAACAACAGTCGGCCAGTGAACGGCGTATGGGCTCGAGCAGAGATTCTCTAGGAGAGCTTGCGAGCGGTGAATTGGATGAAGAAGAACAGTGACAGATACGGTGAACGTCCACTGCTTGGCTGGTGCAAACGGGGCGAACGGAAGGATGAGAATCTTCGTTTAATCAGGACGTTGAAGAACGTGACGAGCGTGATGGGCTGGAAGGGCAGAACAAAAGAAGTCTCCCGGAAGAGGGCTGCATAGGCGGCATCAATCATGAGGTGTACGGTGCAGCAAATGGTGGCCACGATGAGAAGCCTATAACTTATGGCAGTCATCTTTTGTGGAGGTTTTTCTACCTGAAGGAATAATCTGTAAAGAAACAAGGAACGCATCAAAACCTTGTAGTGGTGAGCGGCGAACGAGCAATGAACGAGACCGAGCGGGAGCCTATTGGTGTAGCGGGCGAACGGGCAACGGTCGTCTCGTGACGAACGACGAACGGGAACGACGAACGGCATGTCATGCGGCGGCCACAACGGGACAAAATGCAACAATGGATGAGTGACGGGCATCAGTTTCCGAGTGGCCGGAAGAATAACAATGCCAAGGGCTTGGAAGTAGGGCGAACGGCAGTCTCCTTGTGCAGCAGGTGAATGTCGAATGATGAATGCTTCAGTTGCATAATGAGTGGGACGCAAAAACAATGAAAATCTTCGTCCAAATCATGATGAGCGTTGATAGTTCAGGAAGGCCGTAGAAATGGCGGGTTCTGCGAATGAGAACGACGAACGGGAACGGCGAATGACGAACGACGAACGGCCAGGGACGGACGGGAATCTTCCTTGTCTAGGGAGTCTTTCTTGTGTAGCAGGTGAACGGCAAACGGTGAACGCTTCACTTGCAGAAAGATGAAAATCTTCGTCCGAGGCCGAAAAAATTTCCTTCATGAGAGGATGACCAGCGAACTAACGAACGAACGCAAACGGGAGCCTTCTTCATGTAGAGGCAGGTGCTGCGAACGGGAACGGCGAACGAGAACGACGAACGACGAACGACGAACAAGGAACGACGAACGGAAAGATGCACGGTGCGATGAGCTGCAAAGACCGCTAAACTGCGACGGAAGTGGCGGGCGGTTCGATGAGCTTCAGAGACCGGCGAACGAGAACGACGAACAACGAACAACGAACAACGAACGGCCAGGACAGCAATGTTGACGCAGTGACTGCTGGAGCTTGTGCTGAGCTTCAAAGGCCGACGAGCGATGCGATGTTGATGGGCTTCAAGATTGACGAACGGCGAACGGGAATGCAGGTGGCGACGGGAGCGGGCGGTGCAATGACTTCAAGACGGCGAACGGGAACGACGAACGAAAACCAAGATGGCGGGTAACAGAGTGAAGCAGCCGTGACGGATGCGTGGAGGAAAAGAGATGGCTGGCTTACGCCGTAGCACTATTTAGGGAGGGCCTGCGCGCGCAGACTCGCGCATGCGCAGGTGGGTGTCTTGAGCTGGGCGTATCTAGAGAGTTTAAAATTCTCCAGGGTACAGAGCACTCAAGAACTGAAGGCAATTTAATTTACAGGTAGTGTATTTTTCTTCCCGGCAATTAGAAACTACTTTTTCTAATTGAAATTGTTTATTTTTATTTAAAAGCCCGTTGTTGCTTTTAAAGGTTGAATTTTCTGTAATGTAAATTCTGTTGCTTTCATTGAAAGCCTTCTTGCTTTAATTCAAAGCTTTGTTTTAACTAGTAACCAAAATGTAAAGTGCCTTTTTCATTTCTTGTTCTTTTTATTAAAACCAAGAGTTTTTAAAACTACAAGTACGGTTTTCTAGTGCGGATTAATTGCTAGCGTTTAAATAACATGTAGCCCATTTTATTCAAAACCCCCCTTAGCTTTTAAAATTTACCCACCGGTGGTGGTAGCCTAAAAAATACCAGGTAGATAGTTACAGGTTAGACCTATTCACTTTTAAATAGGAAAGTATCTTCACTCCCTCCGGGATTGAGGCCCAACTGTGCTGTTATACGCCATAATAGTCAGAAAGTTACGAATCAGTTATATCTACAAGCTGGATGTCAACCATGAGTGCGGAGACGTTACAAGCACCTAGCCAGTCGAAGCGTCCGCAGCTACAAATGGTGGCAGCGGTGGGATGAACAGGTGCTGTTCCCGTCAAGCGTTTCCCTCCTGCCATGCTACTGGACCCATTTGAGCGTGAAGAAAACCACTTCAACCCAGATGTCAGTGATATAGTCATAAAAATCACGAAGCAGATGTCCGTACCAAAGCAAAAAAAGGTACAGAAGTAGAAGTCCCCAACTCCGGTAAAATAGTTGCCGAAAAAGACGCCCGTACTGCCGTCACTATCAGTACAAAAACTCCGCCCCAGCAGCCAAAATTTTGAAGCCGAGAAGCAAGAAACCCACTTCACCGATAGTGCAGTTTTGCCGTGCCGAGTTGATGCCCCCATCAGCCCGCCGTCTGCAAGGAGGTTCCACCCGCAGGGACCAGGAGCTCCGCAGCAGAAATCAGCGTGCCTTGAGTTGCTAACTTAAGCCCAAAAATCGACCGAAGTGTGCCTCCAACCCGGACGTTCATCTTCAACCAGTTGTGTGTTTCAAGCCGTCTACAATCGCCGGTGGGGATTTGGACTTGACGGACAATACACCGTTGTGTACGGGGTAAGTGTGCATAGGATATGCTAGGGCCGCCAAGCCAGAGTGTTGTAGTTAAAATTCCGTAGGTCTGGTAAATTATTCATACACCAAAATGCTAGTGGTCTTAAAAGTGTCTTGTATGTACTGCTTACTGGATTTGGGAAGAGAAATATTTTAAATAATGTGCTCTGTTCCAAACATTAACGTAAAATTAACTTGCGGCTGCAATTAATTTATTTTTCATTTAAACCAGTTTTATTTTTGAAAACCCGTAAACGTTAACTCAAAATGTCGGACCTAAAATTGGACGACGTAATTAAGGACATCCATTACAAGGATTTGAAAAAAGCCTGCACTAAGCTAAGCCTAACGGTAACGGAAACTAGACCAAGAAACTGTCGTAGTGTTACAAACAGCGGTTGACAGTGACCATTTAGACGTACAGGATTTACGTGACGAACTAGCTTCGGCTATAGAAAAACGTGAAGCCCTAATTTTGCAAAAGCAGGAATTAGCCATTAGAGATCGAGAACTTTCATTGAAAACAGAAGAGTTAAGATTAAAAGCCCTTGAAATCGCTGACAGCGAAAGAAAACGGGATTTAGACCTGGCAGAGACTGACAGACGTCGTGCTCATTGTTACAACTTCTGTCCTAAGACAATAGTGGACACTTGACATAAGACAGTCACTTCACTGGAGTCCAATATGGCTGCCCACTTCACCTCAACCTAATCCAAGTTCATCTGGCTCAAAAACAACCAGCTTGCAATCCCAATCAGAACCTTATTGGGAGCAATATACAGTACCTCTGTATACATATTTCAATTAGAATGTTCATCAACATCTATACATCAATTGCTAATGTGGAGTAACTCCTGGCTAGCACACACCGACTGGCAGCCATGTTGGCTTATCATTCAACACAGGAAAAAGTACCCATGATCCTCCCATGCCCAGAGGTCATGTGACCAGAACAAGATGGCTACCCTACAACCTGTAAGCTAGCCTACTAACCCAATAGAACAAATAACAAATTAATACGAATATCCAATAACCAAAGCCTATAAACTAAAAAGGTATAAATGAGTAGCCAAAAACACACAAACATATTGCGGGCTACAACACACTACCATAAACAATACACAAGAGTCAACTAGAGGAAAGATCCATTTATGTGAAAACTTTTCTCATAACAAACTCCCCCATTTCCTCTAGTTTTCCAAGAAGGCCATCCTAAGTCTTTCAAAAGGGACCCTGGGAAGGGGTTTCGTGAATATATCAGCCGTATTGTCCCGGGAGGGGACATAGTGCAGGGAGAATTCTTCCTCGGCCAACGCCTCCCGTACAAACTTATAGCGGAGGTCTATGTGCTTCGTTTGCATCCTCTCCGTATTGTCCTTACAGAATGCAATGGCTGACGTGTTGTCACAATAGATGGATGGGGGGTCTTGAAATCAGCAGCCAGGAGAATTCAGCACAAATCGCAGAGATCCAGCGGGCTTCTACGACGGCAGAAGAAAGCTCTATAAATTCCACCTCCATGGTGGATAGTGCTGCACATTTCTGCTTCACCACTCTCCACGTTACCGGCACACCTTTCCACAGGCCGATGAATCCCGACCATGACTTTCTGTCATCACATGTTGCCCAGGAACTATCCACGTAGAACTGGACATTGTCAGAAGCACCACTTTCAATCGATGCACTGGAAATGGACAGCCCCCTTGTCTCATGGACATATGCAAGAACCTTCCTCAGCAAGCTCATGTGTACCTGGCTGGGGCAACTATTAAATTGAGACAGAGCCGTCACCGCAAACAGTATGTCGGGGCGGCAACGTGAGGCCAGGAACATCAGCGCCCCTAAGAGAGAGCGAAATTGGCTGCATCCCTCTTCAACACCTTCGGGGCGGCGGTCTTCCTTAGTCAGGTTCACCCCAGCATCAAGGGGCACTTGAACCTCTTGGAATCCAGCAAGCCCAAACCGACTCACAAGCTTGCTTATGTATCCCCTTTGGTGGATGATTGTCTCACCGTATCGGTTCTCAAACTCGACGCCAAGGAAACGCCTAATAGTGCCTAAATCTTTAATCTGGTATTTACTCCTGAGCAATCCCTTAACTTCTTCCAGTGTCTTTCGGTCGCGAGCAAAAACAGCCAGGTCATCTACATAAACAAGTACTATGGCTCGCCTCTGGAAGTGGTAAATGCAATTAGTTGTGAGCATTTTCGCAAAACCTAACTCCTTGAATGTGCTATCCAATTCCTGAAACCATAACCGGCCAGACTGGTGGAGGCCGTATAACCCTCGGTGCAGCTTCCATACCACATTTCCAAATCCTTTGTAGCCGCAGGCAGGTTGCATGAAGGCATCTTTATCTAACTTCCCGTAGAGGTAAGCACATCGTACGTCGAGGTGGCAGTGCACCCATCCCATGAATGCAACGAGAATTATAAAGAACAATCTCACAATGGTGAACGAGATCACGGGGGAATACGTGTCTGTGAAATCGATGCCGCTCCGCCGCTTAAATCCCTGAGCAACCAATCGTGCCCTGTACCTGGCGATGTGTCCATCACTATCTCGTTTGATAGCGTACTTCCAACTTGATCCAATAATGTTGGTTGCTTCCGACTTCTTGACCTCGGTTATTACGTTCCTTTCCCAAAGGACCCCAATCTCATCGTCCATCGCACGCTTCCACTCTGCGGCTTGGGGTGATGTGACAGCCTCAAAGTAGTTCTTTGGAATCCGCATCTCGGCACAATGTGCTTCCGCAACAATGTCATCAACTACGTCCCCAGAGTACGAATCGTCTTCTGCTTCCTCTGCAATTCCTCTTCCCACTGCACACAGAGGGTTCTTCCGGCTATAGTCAAAAGTGCCTCTATTAAAAGTTAAGCCTTCCTGTTGGCAGTGGCGTTCTGCATCAGCATGAGAGCGCATTTTAGGCCCTCCCATGTACCTATAGTATACATCGTATGTGCCTGCCAACTGTCCAGTGGCCCTTGGGACTGCCAATCTTTCCCACCCAGGGGACGGCTCACCAATTCGACCTATCCCCGGTGCTGGTGGTAAAGCAGCTGCTGGCGTTATTGATTCCTCTGGAGGGGTTGCTGTAGGCGGAAGGTTTACTGTCTCTTGTGTTACTGCTGGTGCTATACCCCTAGGTGCGGGAACTGGCCGGCTTACAGATGGGATGGAGCTCTCACACAAAGTATCAAAAACCACAACTTCCTCGATGGAGTAACTGTCCCTCCCTTTCTTGGTATTGCGTAGCTCATCCATTCCAAGGCGCTTCTCGTCAAATGTGACACTAGCAGATTCCTCAATGAAGATCCCCTTATCCGGGAGCCAGACACGATACCCTCTAGTTTGTCTGGCGTAACCCACTAGAATTCCTAATTTGGCTCTCGGCTGCAATTTCGAGCGATGGGGTTTGTTAATGTGCAGAAAGCAGAGGCATCCTATCTTCCTCAAATGAGCTACCGATGGTGTCCGGCCACGCCACAGTCCTTCAGGCACCTGCCCATCAATCCCATTATGTGGACATCGATTCTTAAGGTAGCAAGCCGTAGCTACCATCTCTCCCCACCAGGCCGGAGGTAACTTTGCGGTTATCAGGAGGGTGCGGACAATTTCCAACAAAGTTCGGTTGAACCGCTCAGCAGTACCGTTCATCTGGGGTGAATACGTGTTCGTTCTCTCTGCCACTATCCCAAGTTGGTCAAGTCTCTCCTTGAAATACCCAGCACAGTATTCCATACCGTTATCGGTCCTGAGGCGCTTAATCTTCTTTCCAGTCTCACGCTCGACCTGTGCTCGGTACCCTTCAAAACATTCAAAGGCCTGGTCCTTCCTGGCCATGAGGAAAACTCTCGCTCGACGGGAATAGTCATCTATAAAGGTGATGCAATACCGAGCCCCTCCAAGAGACTCTATCGGGGCAGGGCCCCAAACGTCAGAGTGGACTAAGTCAAGAACGGAAGTGGCACTACGTTCGACGAAGGATACATGTTGCACTTTAGTTGATTTTGCTAATCGGCAAGCATCACAGAACGGTACGTCGGGGGACATTGTAACCCCATGGATCAACTTACGCCTAACAGCCGTGTAAAGTAATCTTGAACTGGGATGGCCCATTCGCTCATGCCACAGACGAGCTAGCGAGAACGCTTGATCACGGGGTGCACTTGTTTCTTTAACATCATCATGGCTTGGAGTGTACATCGTGGCTTCTGCGTAAGAACTTGGAACTACCGGCACCTCCTTTCCTTTTGAAGGGTTGAAAAGCAGACCATTTGTGACGAACGCTTCCACTGTAGTAGGTGGGAGGGTTTGGCTTCTTCTCTCTACACACTTCGCCTCCACAATAAAGAACTGGTCAATCACTGGTGCAGCCACAAGCTTCCTTCCATCAGGTCGTAAAATCACAAGCCCCCTATCATTCAAGGTGATGCGGTGTCCAGAGTCATGGATCTTATAGCCAGAGACGAGATTTCGACGCATCCCAGGTGCGTATAGAACATTTTTCAAAGTGAAGACCTCACCAGTCCCGTCAATCTGAAGATCAATATCACCAACACCTACCACTTTGGAAGTCCCTTCAGCTACATCTGCCGGGGGTATGTTCAGTGCTCGTAGATTCTTGAAGAAATTTATCGAAGGGCAAAAGTGGTGAGTGGCGGCAGAGTCAATAGCCCATTCATCTAAGTGTCGGCCCTTAATTGCATTAGCCTCTACATAAAATGCACTGTGAACGCCCCTCTGCTGTGTCTGTTCCCTCTTCGACGGGTGGCTGACAGGTTCAGCTCTCTTGCGGCAATTTCTAGCTATGTGTCCTTCAAGCCTACAATTATAGCAATTATTTCTGCGGCGTCGAGATGCAGAACGATCGACTCTCCTCCCTTGGGATAGGTAGCTTGATTGGCCTGGTCTACTTCTACGCGAGTTACTCTTTCCATCATGCGTCGGTGTGTGGGCCATGAGCGCGGACCCCGGGCCTGTTTTTGCCATTCCATCTGGAACCCGCCTATCAAATTCTGACAGCAGGTGCTCTTTTATGGTGGTAGGTACAAAGTCCGCGTCCTCTAGCGCATATAGCCTCTCCACAACGGAGTCCCATGCGGCAGATAGACCACATAACATTTAATAAGCGAGCTCATCATCCTCAATCTTCTTTCTGGCTTCAGCCAAATCGGCAGCAGCGTTCTTCACTCTTGATAAATACTTCGCCATCGTTTCAGCATGCTCCATTTGGAGTAGAACAAATTTCTTCCGTAAATTCCCAATTCTTGCCCGCGACTTCGGTTCAAAGACGGTTTTCAAGCTATCCCAAGCATCCTGAGCGGTGCTCACATTGTGAAGGAGAGGCTTTAGGTCATTCCCTAACCCAAGAGCGACAGTAGCCAAAGCACGGGACCGGCGCTGTTTAAATCTAGCAATAGAACCAGGTGCTGCTAGCTCAACAATGGCTGATGGCTCCACTTCAGACCCATCTAGGAAGTCATACAGGCCGCGTTCTCGCAGGAACATTTCCATATCAAATTTCCAGGTACGATAATTGGTATCCGTCAACTTGGGGAACCTCAAGCTCGTTCCCCCCATGGAGGTGGCTTCCTCGTCAAAACCAGACATTCCACTTGACCTTAAAAGTCCAAAAAACGTAAAGTATTCAAATCTATCACTCTATGAGGATCAGGATACTGCCCAAAATCTTAGTCCTCTCATTATTCATGATGGCCACTACAGTTAAGTTCATAGGCTATAGTCACTGTCAATCACATCAGCCCAGGTCTGAATTAGGCCTAACCCCTAAGCCTAATTTTCTAAGTGTCCTCTGGTAAATTGAAATATCCAAAATTAGCAGTCCATTTAATCACAATTATCTTCAATGTCAAGAGCACACTGGGCCCATAACCCTGTTACAACTTCTGTCCTAAGACAATAGTGGACACTTGACATAAGACAGTCACTTCACTGGAGTCCAATATGGCTGCCCACTTCATCTCAACCTAATCCAAGTTCATCTGGCTCAAAAACAACAACCAGCTTGCAATCCCAATCAGAACCTTATTGGGAGCAATATACAGTACCTCTGTATACATATTTCAATTAGAATGTTCATCAACATCTATACATCAATTGCTAATGTGGAGTAACTCCTGGCTAGCACACACCGACTGGCAGCCATGTTGGCTTATCATTCAACACAGGAAAAAGTACCCATGATCCTCCCATGCCCAGAGGTCATGTGACCAGAACAAATGGCTACCCTACAACCTGTAAGCTAGCCTACTAACCCAATAGAACAAATAACAAATTAATACGAATATCCAATAACCAAAGCCTATAAACTAAAAAGGTATATGTGAGTAGCCAAAAACACACAAACATATTGCGGGCTACAACACACTACCATAAACAATACGTAAGAGTCAACTAGAGGAAAGTTCCAATTATGTGAAAACTTTTCTCATAACACTCATGAACTAGCAGTTCGAGACCAGGAAGCATTAATTAAAGATCGCGAAGCGGTTCTTAATGAAAAATCTAATGCCCAAGAGTTGGAAAGACTCAAGTTGCAGCTTGAAATAGCAAAGCTAACTGCTGCCAGTAATAATGTAAACCCAGCTCCTGCTGGAGCTCAGGGCGCTTCCCCAGCTCCCCCTAATCCAGTACCTAAACAGGGAAAAATTGCCGATGTGGTACGCCTAGTAAATAAGTGGACCCCAAAAACGGAAATCAACAGTTTTCTAAAAATGTTTGAGAGAACGTTAGTTAGCCAAAAGATCCCCAAGGATCAATGGAGTACAGCACTTCAACCCTTAATGGGAGAAATTATAATCAAAGTGTGCGATCAACTTACAGAAGTAGAGATGCAGGATTATGAAGTAGTCAAAAGTAAAATTCTAGACAGATTTGCTCAAATGAAGGAGTCAGTCCAAACGCAGTTTAGATCCCTAGAGAAAGAACCCGAGCAACTTTTCCACGATTACGCATTTGATTTAGAAGCCCTATTCTCAAGATGGTTATCATTGGCTAAAGTAAATGGCGAATACGCCAATCTTGTAAATTTAATGCTCCTAGAGCAATTTACTAAATCTTGTCCAGTTGCCCTGCGCAAATGGCTGCCCGACCAAATCCATACAGGAACTTTGGCCAAAGTTGCAAAGTTGTGTGACGACTTCACCACCCGCAACAAACAAATAGCTAACGATGCGGCTGCACGTGGCATCAAGACACAGCCTAGTGGTCAGGCGGGTAAAGCCTTTTCTAAACAGAATAAACCAAACCAAAATCCATCAGCTAACCTAGCTGGGCCTGATAGTAACGATGGCAGTGACGCTAGCTCAAAGGCTAACATTGCCAAATTCTAGTAATGAGAATGCAAAATCTAATCCTAGTCACGCTAATGTTAGATCGTGCTACGAGTGCGGATCGAATTCGCACCTACGCAATAGATGCCCCGAACTTAACCAAAAGGCCCCGGAGCAAGCAAACGCATGTTTTCGTGTAGGGAAAAATGCCCGTCAAATCTTAGAATCCAGTACAGTAAATGGGTTTGTAGGACAACGTAAGATTGAAATTCTTTGCGTTTCCGGCAGTTGCGTAAATATCGTCAGCTCTAGGCTAGCGAAAAATTGGCCACGTTTAAAGAGAACAGTCCGTTGCCAGACTATTTTAAACAGTGAAATAGTAAAGTTGCATCAGGTTAATTTATGTATAACTTTAACTAATGGTGTTAGGCTAAACACTGTAGCTTGTGTGTCCCAAGTAACTAGGCCATTATTCGACTTGGTGTTGTGAGTTCCCGGGGCTGATCTGTTGAACCAGGCCTTCGAGCCGACTATTAAAAACCCACTAAGTGATTCTGCCCCTAGCGATAAAACCCGTCCCAGCGGGAGGGAAGGGAATCGTTTAACAGACGCGGCCAGCCGTGACTCGCAGTCAAGTGTAACCCGATCTGATAATCCCCCCTCGTTAGGAAGAGAGACATTCGGCCAAACAAAAGTCGGCCGTAAACGTGTTCCCTTTAAATGCTGTGATTTCTTTCCAGAGTACGGTAAAGTGAAATTGCCAGAGTTTAATAAAAAACTTCAGAGTGACAGTGTTTAATTCAAACTTAAATATAGTTTTCCCAGTCCCTTTTTTTTTGTTAAAAATAGGACCGATGTTTTAGTGTGAATTCTATTCCAGTCTAGGGTGGAAATAAATGCATTATTATGGCTCTAGTACTGAATGGGTGTTCCTAGTAAAACGGAGGTTGTAAAACCTAACCTAATGTAGTTTTGTCAGTTTAAGAGTATGTAAAACCTTAGATTAGGACTCCCAACTGAACAACTAAAACTTGCATAGTTTTTTCTTTCCTTAAAAATAGTTTTTGTGCCAACTGGTGCACGCCACCATGTTTAACTCTAGTAATGTGTAAATTTTCTCCCTGTTGAGTTTTCCTTCTACACTAAAATCCGGAAACCTAAACAACTAGTTTTCCCATACAAGTTTCTTTTAAATAGTGGGTTGTATGCCGATACAAACGTGGCTCCATCTAGGAGCAACTAAAAACTAGTGTACTTGCTGGAATTTTAATTTTAAAACTTCAGAGTCTGCTGTACAAACCTGGAATGTATCTTGTGAAGGTTGCTGCATTAAGCCAGCATTTTGTTTAACTTAAAAGTGTTAACAACGTTCTATTTCAGTGCAAATTGACTGAAATTTTAACTGCATATTTAATTTCATTAAGTGGTACATTGTAGGGGCAACCACAACAAAAAGAAACCTTCAGTATTTCCCGTTTTGGTCTTCACACCTAAATTTTAAGTGCCAATGATTTTCTCTCTCTATAATCATCACCGTACCTCTTGTGGATGAATGTTTGTAAAGATTGAACGACACGAATTAAATATTCATTAGGTATGTTCTACGGGGGTTGCAACTTGATCCCGGTTGGCCCTTCTGTAAGTTTTCTACGAAATGGCTTTCTTTAAAAATAGCTGTCTGTCTACCCCTCTGCGAAAAAGGTTAGCACTGTCGTTACAAGGTTGTTGCATTTTTATCCTTAAACCTCCCAGTGTTGTATTGTTATGTTTTAAGTTATGGGCTATATCTCAAAACCCTTCAGTGTTACTTTGTCATGTAAACAAGTTGTTTGGTAACCTCCATTCCAGTGGTAGTCTGTTAACTTTACATAGAGCTTGTAGTTGCACATGCGCTTATAGTACCCTCTATTCCGATCCTTAACGCAAGCTAGGTCCTGAGGAGTGCGCCCAGGGGTATTTTCTCGAGGTTTTCCCAGATAAAAAAAATAACTTTCTGTGAACGGCGGACTGGTTAGAGCGATTATATCATTTGAAAGTTAACAGCTACAAAACCCTTAAATCTGTAACTTATGGTCAAAACCCAAAACTTAAGTGATTTTCCATTTTTTATGTACATTTAGTCAAACCTAGTGTTCTTTTAACGTGTAACTTTTAAAATTTACTTAAAATTTTCTAAGCCACAAAAACGTCAATCACCCCAAAAAACAAAACGGCGAAGTTAATATTTTTGTAAACGGTATAAATTTTATTTTATGTAAAACCAGATCCGGGGATAGGAACAAGTATCCCAACGGAGATGTATTTCTCAAACAAAGGAGATGTATTTCTCAACCCAGGAAATGTATTTTTCACCTGATAATACTTTAATATGGATTTATTACTGTTATCATTGCTTTTACATGGCTTGCAGTCTAGGTTATCGGCATATCTTGTGTGCACTAACCCTTTCTGATTTTAGCATTTATTTGGCATTCTACACGAATCCCAAATAAATTCAGTAACTTAGTATAAAAGTGAGATTGGGCTGTCGCGTCACATCTAAAAAACCCGGGGGTATACAAACCCATGGAAAAATGGGGGAGATGTGTGATACGTTATTGGGTGAAGTACTTCTCAAAAATTTTAACTATATTACAAACAAAAAAAAAAGATAGTTATGGATTCAAGTTCTATCATTCTAACTGGTGTAGGTGCGGAACTAAGCTGTAACTTGAAAACACCCATATACCTAAACCCTAAAAAAGAGTATGAAATGGCACTCGTCTCGTTGGATACGTATTACCGCATTTTTAACGTGCACGTAGATAATAATGAATTTTCATACACTATAGACCTGGTGCAGGTTATTCCAGGTGCTTACGAAATTTCAGACTTGAATAATTTTATACAGTCTACGTTGAAACAAAGTGGTCATGAAAAAAATGCGATCGTTTTAGAACCAAACCAGAATACCTTAAAAACAAACTTGGTTATAAATAATCCGGTCTATGGTGTTTCGTTTCAGGGGGGTAATAACTTATGAACTGTCCTGGGGTTCCTACAGGGAGTTTATACTAAAACTCAGCAAAGTCAAAAATCTGTGGACATAATGGGGCTCAATACAATTTTCGTTCATACCAACATAATCGGATCTTCCTACGTGAATGATGACACTCAACCTTGCTTAAACGCTTTCTATCCGGGAGTACCACCAGGTTATAAGATGATCATTTCCCCACAAAATTTATCTTCCCGAAACTACCGACAAGATTCGTAACATTCATATTTGGTTAACTTCTCGAGATAACGAGATGATAAATTTAAACAGGGAAACGCTCACCGTCAGACTTCATCTAAGATCTAAAAAATAATTTTGTATTAAAAAAGAATGTTAGTATTTGAAAGAAAAAAAAGCATAATTGGAAAAGGATTCATCACAGATAATAAGTTAACGGCAAATAACAGAGCATTCATCAAATTTCTAACAAGAGTGAGAAGATGAGTTAACGACATCGTTAATCTCGAAAATTTTCACGATGGAAATGGAAGTCATTGGGTGGCTTACTCGACAGTTACTGACATACCCTGTTATTTCGACAGTTTCGGCAACCTCGAACCACCGACATCCATTTCGGAGTATTTGAGTCCCGTTAAATACAATTACAACAGGGTGCAAAATTTTAATCAAACATTGTGCAGTCATTTCTGTTTATTTTTTTTAAGTTTCTCGTGCAAGGGATATGATTACGAAGATATTTTAAGACGGTTAGCTCTTTAACTCGGTTATCTCCATTGTTCTTCGTATGGAATGGCATATGGTTTCTGCTTTGACCATGCTATACAACGAGTCTTGGTTAGGTATATATCTATCTGGTAATCTTTATCCTCCGTGCTTGACGTATCAGCCATTATATAAATCACGTGACCTTCGATCACGATGATCGGTATTTCCGTTATACTTAGAGTTGTTGGTTGGAGAAGGCTCTCAAGATCGAGATAAACTTGAAATCCTTCGTCTTTGGGTACACTTTTCGAACAAATCCAAAAACTTAGTTATTAAACACCGTATCTTTATATCTGGA
>JAHWFP010119315.1:90496-101988 GCA_023313725.1 Lithobius niger | reverse complement strand
CCGTCAGCTTCTCCCCTTTCTCCAAGCCTTCCCACACTGGTAGAGGGATTAACTTAAAGTCTGCCCACCCGAGACCCCTCCTGAAAGCTCTGTTGAAGAATGAGCTAACTCGCATCATTGAACACTCTTCTTCCTCCCACTTAGCGGAAGTCTTCCTGCGTGACGCCACGACCACCTTCCTTGAACGTGGATTTCCTGCGAGATGGATCAACAGCATGACCAAGGCTGCATGGGGCCGAGCCAAAGCGAGAATTCAAAAACGAAAGGTAGATGCTGACAAATCTCACAAAGTCGAGGATGGTTCTCCTGTCGAATGCGTTACCTACCTTCCCGGTGTGAGTGATTCCATCCACAACATCCTCGCCAAAAATGGAGTCCGGTGCAGGTATCGCTATCCTCCCAATATCAAAAAGTTGCTGCGCTCCAAACCTGCTGTTACTGCTGCTTCGCCACCTTCCTTCCCCCTCCTCCCCCTCCTCCTGCTCTTCCCCTTCGTCCCCCTGTGCCCCCCACTGCTACCCAACCCGAAGCAAATCAAAGAATAGTGCACCCCCACCAGTCAGTCCCCCTCCCCCCCCCCCCTCTGTGATGCCGGCTGATAGGCCTGTTTTGGGCTTACCACCACCTGAGGTACGCAATCTCCAAAAAGTGGTCTATCAGGTGCCGTGCCACTTACATCGGCGAAACGAAACGCCGTCTGGAATTACGACTCAAGGAGCACATGGGAGACACCCGACGAGGGGAAAAATTGAATTGAATGCCCAACATCATCACAAGACAAACCACAGTATTGCTTGGGACCAGGCGTCAGTGCTCCTCCACTCCAACATCAAACAAGGAGCACACCTCCGGGCACTTGAATCCCTCGCAATTAAAAGATTTTCTCGTCGACGAGTGCCTCTCATGAACCTTACTGGCCCTTCCCACGACCTAATTTAAGAACTTGTCCCTTTGCTTCTAATTGCCAAACTAGACACGAAGTGGAATTTGACTGCAGTCGTCGATCGGCCCTCTAGTGGATAACTTAGAGATCAGTGGTCGGCAGCACGTGCACGAAAATTTAAAGTGCAACATGGAGTAAGCGCACATCGAATGAACTTTCTCTGCTGTGGTGTGATCTTCTGATGAAGAGGAACGGTGTTTTCTTCCTCGAAAATTTAAGTGGACTGTTGTAGAAACATTCTTGGAGGTGATATTAGTGTATTCATATAATTTAATATGTCTGAATATTATCACTGTCAACGCCGTTTACCGGTTTAAGCATTGCCTCTTTTAGTCCTTGCGCTGTCACCCGAACATCAGTACGTCTTCCGTCCCTTTGCTGGTAGCTGGGGTCCGAGGCCCAGGCCGACGTCCGGGCCCGGTGCCTACCTTTCTTTTCAATGTACTACCATCGGTCCTCCTTTTTTCTGGGACAAGGATCTCTGTCCACGGTTCTCCATGCCCATAGACCTGTTAGGGGGCACCTACGGGGACCGCAACATCTATACTGTGTATCCAGTACGCCACCAGTCGGTAGACGCGCCTGTTACAAATGAGCCTGTGGCCTGTCTCTTCCCTTCAAGTCGACCGCAGCTATAATCCCAAGTTCTGTCGTTCGTTGTCCAACTGCACTCCTGCAAACGAGCAGGGGGGGGGGGGGGGCGACTTAAGTCAACAAGTGGTTCCCTTGGTCCCCGGTTCACGTTCCCCCAAGGCCATGGGCTTCTTAGGGACAACCAAGGGGACTGCAGTTTTACTCCAAGTGGACTGGAGGGCAGGTACAACTCCTGTCGTTAACCAGTCAGTGACATCTTTTCATTAGCTGGCGACCGGGGCTCGGAGTTCGGGCCAGGGCCCGGTTCTTGCCTGAAAACCACTTTTGGTTCGCTATCTCCCAGGTCGAACCTCCTTCAGCCACTCGGAATTTGGAAGGATGTCAGCGAGCTGGTCTCCTTCATGAAGTGCAGCAACGAACCCTTTTGCTTCAATACAGATGAACTTCAGTTACAGCTCCGAACTCTGTCGTTTACGACCGCCTTCACACTGGTTGCAACATGCCGACCGCTCTGCTGTTCACGTCTTTATATTTTCTGGTTCTGCAGGGGGAGGTCTCCCCAGCACTATAGTAGTAATATGTCAACCAGCTCACTGCAGCGGAGCACCACGCTCCCTATTCTTACTATCTTCTCCATCTATACGATCAACCAGAGCACGCCCGTGGTCGCTTCGATCGGCGGTTCCTCCAGGCCGAATCTACCATGACGCCTGAAACCTTGTCTCCTGGCACCTTGTCCCCTGTCCCTTGTCTCCAAGGCTCGTCTTGCAGGACAGGGGCCCCTCGTCTATCAAAGACCTCGCATACAGCTCTAACCTAAGGCCAGCCTCCGCTCTGTTGCTAACCTACGTTGGTTGGTGATGAGACCCTACTGTCCCCGGCATCGCGGACTACCAACTCCTTGCGGTCTTCTGTCCGCCATTGCAGTTCCAGTTCCTCACTGTCTTCTGCCAATTTTCCTGACGCTTTATGAAAATTTTCCTCAGTCGGCTCGGAGTATGCTTCGGTATTGCCTACCTTCTACATACTGCTGCCTCCACGGTCGCACGCTCCCTCTGCGTTATCTATTGAGTGACCTCTTCTTGTGCGCGCTGTGGTCCCTGACCGACTGCAACATCTTTAACCAGTCCCTGAAGATTTCACGCCTTAGAATCCTTCGTCCTGTTTATTCCCGATATTACAATATGACCGTCGGATGCGCCCGCCAGGCCTCTTTTAGATATTTGTGTCTTCATTACCGACTCTTCGGTGGCCGCCCTGCTGCTCCCGGACAATCGCACTTGTCATGCTCCTTTGTTCAGGAACTGTTTGTGCCCTGTTACAAGATAACGCTATGCGAACATTCTACGGCAAACTGTTCGACGTCTTACATTAATCCAAGTGTCCCAGCCTTTCACGAACAATCTACGACCACCTGATGTGACCGCTTCAGACCTTCTCCTTGGTCTTACTGCTTCGCCATCCTGTGGACAAGTTCCCCGGCCCTCAAGCCTGCCCTTCTTGAATCTAGAACCTTCCAGTTTCCACAAGGTAATGAGAATTTTGTCGTGTTTGCATGCCTAACTGTTTTCAAATACCTTGCCCAGAATATGGTCGTCGTCCATGCTTCCTCCACCTTCCTGGTTTGTGGTCCGAACCCTACAACCCCTACACCGTACCACACCTATATGGTCACCTTTCTCCGCCTCATGCCAGTATATTCGGTCACCTGTCACACGATCAACCAGATCTGCTCATGTGAAGACCTCTCCGGCCCTCTTCCTTGGTGGGCCATACTACCCATCCATTCTTCGTTTATGGTCGCCTGCATGGATGACGCCCGGTTCACGGGGTCATTAGACTCCGGGGCAGCCGGCTCGTAGCACGGGTAACCATCGTCCTTGGCTCCCACCACCATGTGACGAGGTTTGCTATATAAGAAAAAACAGGTAATGGTTGTTATCATTGGCAATAAAAACATAGAAATGCCAGGGTATGGCCTGGTTTATTTCTATTTTTGTTGCCTAACCGAAAACATACATTACCCTCACCCGCCCGGCCTCCCCTCTCGGTCGCCAAAGTAGACCCTGAGTGGAAGAAAGATGAAGCCACCTCGACTCGGATGCTTTACATAGAGACCTGCGCACATGCGCAGAAGGGAATCTACGAGCACGGCAAAGTAGCCAATTTTTCATCGCTAGGGATTGAGCCTTCAATGAAAAAACAGGTAATGAATGTTTTCGGTTAGGCCACAAAAACAGAAATCAAACAGGCCGTACCCTGGTATTTGTATGTTTTTTAGGTAAAGGCGAACTAGATCTGAAGATAAAATTAGTCTTCACTTATCGTAAAATTTTTACCTTTGAATGAACCCTCCCGCCTCCTCACTTTTTTTACACCCAACAAAAGATAATGTGTAACGATGCTACGACGGGGAAGGTGCTTGTAGCAAACCCGACATCATGGTTGACATTGGCTATGTAGAAATTACTTTGCAGTGACTATTTGACTTTTTTGTTGGAAAACAGCACAGTTTTGGCTACAGTCCCGGCATAAGGAATGAAGCGTCGTTGTCCTAATTAAAATATAGGCCTATCCGTAATATCTATCTGGGCTAAGCTGCCACCAACGTTGGGTAAAGTTAAAAGCTAACGTGAGTTTAAAGATATAGATAAAAATGGGCTACATATTATATTCAACTCAAGCAATTAATCCACTAAGGAACGAACTGAAGTTTTAAAAATTCTTGGTTTTAATAAGAGAACAAATGAAAAAGAATAACACTTTATATTATGGTTCACTAGTTTTACAGGGCTTTGCGTGAAAGCAATGAGAATTTACAACATAGAAATTCCAGTTACAAAAACTAGGCTTTAGTTCTTAATCAATAATTTTTTGTGTAGAAAAAAGAAGTTTTGGATTCCAATCCTGAAAAACCCTCTAATTAGAACCGCATCCGCTAAGTTACAAATTAGTCCGTACAGTTATGTTTCCCGAATCCTCAAGAGATTAAAATGGCATTTAAAATAAACAAGAAAGAAGTTTGTTTAGATGTTGGTCGCTTACATTATGGAAGGGGGCCAAAAATGCCGATGGCTTAGCCAACCATAAAAATTCTCAAACTAGAAGTTAGTTAAAATTAAACTATAAATTTAGAATTAGGAGGTTCTAAACATAAAACTTTCAATTTAAACTAGTAACGCATACTGACCACTACCATTGCCCGGCATGGCAACATTCAGACCGTGATATCTCCACTCCCGACCGGCCGTGACCATATCTAGCTTGAGATCTGTGAGCTGTGCTAAGGACTGAGAGCAGCCTGGGGTTTTTATGCTGGTAGGGGGATCCAGCAGGACCAAGGGCGGACCTCGAGGATAGCTAGGCACCTGTGAATGGCTTAGGGCCGAGAGAACAACGGAAAGTGAGAGGAGCCAGCCTCGTGATTGGTAGATCGCTTCGGAAACCTTTTGAAGGATACAAGGTATGGTAGAGAAGGTGCAATTCAAGTAAGGAAAGCTAGGTGGTTTGGTTTGGGAATTGTGGCCTAAGTCGGAGATTTGCAGTAAAATATGTACAACGAAATTCGTGTCCGTTAAAATCGTAATTTAAAATCGCTAGGCATTGGTAGTGTTCACGGGGCTAATTATATAAATAAAAGGTTAAATAATCTAGCTTAGGATGAATGCTATAACACATTATTTAAGGTTGAAACTATTTGTAGAAGCTGATAATCATAACTTGTTGAAGTCTGACATTTTTCATAACATTTGTGGCCATCCAAATACAAATAAAAAATATCGTTCAAAGTGTGTAATCCAACATATATGCGAGGTTAAATACCAATTGGCAGGCCCTCCTGTTAGCACAACTAAGCTAGTGTTTGTAGGCTTTTTGACTAAAAAGAATGACACGATATAAATACATATGTACGGAGTTTTGGAAATAATGGCGACCGGAAATTGTGAGTGCTAGTGTCAAGTTTTGGCGCTTTATGTTTTGGTGAATATAAAAAGTTCAGATGAACGGATTTTAATTCCGTTTGGACCAGATTGTAGTGCATATTGAGAGCTTCAATTGGAGAGAAGTTTCAGGAAAATCTGTTGGGCTAATTTAAAACTGTTGCGAAAATGGTGTCCATTTTGGAAAAAAAACAAGTCCGTTTTTAGCGGCAATGTCCAGTTTGAGCATTATTTCAAATGGTTGTAGTAAAATAACTAGAAGGAATTTTTGAGTTCTGTCTTCACAGTATGAAAGCAGGAGTGTAGGGCTATTAAGCCGTGAAAACAGGTCATTTTTGTCCATTATTTCCGGAAGACCGACGTCTTTTGGAGGTGGGGGGGGGGGGAGCTGAAGTGTGGAAAATTCAGAAAACAGAGTAGTTTTCCCCGAGGTTTTGGATTTTTGGAGTCCGGGTGTCCTCTCCAATCTGCCTGAAGCACAGGACTTCACTACAAATAAGCATTGTTCGATTGCCTGATTAAGCACGTTTTCTTTGATTATTGGGCGTTCACGAGTTTAAGCTAGAATTTAAAGGTAAGTATTCTCGGATAAGAAAAAAACTAATTACATTTTACTTTTAAACTGAGCATAATAAAGCATCACCTGTGAACTAATTCCAGAAGCAAACCATTTAACTACAATGGGTTGCAGGCCAATATCTACCATAGGCCAGTATGGCCACAATGCTATCGTCACATTTGCACGTGCCTGGTGCTATTGGTAAAGAATATGAATCAATCCCTAAACACCTATCGAAAAAAACCAATTTTACTGTATGGCATAAAAACATAAACGTTAAAATCCGAGCAATCAGGAATTCCTTACTAAGCGATAGCGGCTAAGGCAGAGAAATGGGCAAGTATGAAGGACAATAAATCTTTTCCAGGTTGTGAAGTCTAAAATGGATGGCAGTCATTCTATTTCACCATTGAATGTTGATAACATGCGGTTAATGGCTAACCCCAATGAAGTTCTTTCGTTCATATATGTAAAAATTACTGGAATATCTTAGATTTCAAATTGCAATGAGTTGTGTCATTCGGGAAAGGGAACTGACCTCATTGTCTGCAAAGTTTACTTTATCAAACAAGTTAAGCCTTATAGTTTATAATTTCAAATACATTTTCAAAATAGAGTGGAACATCTTTAACTTGAACTCCAGGGAGAAAGTGCATAACAGGTTGACTAAAGCGGAGTTTTGAGTTAACCGGAATTTCAAATTCTGTAAATTTGAGTTTTATTGAATTAAAATTTGTGCACTGGCACTACTGTATGAGCTGTAGCAGCATATCAAAATAAAACAAGAATAAAGTATTGTACTACTTTAAACTTTTATTAAAACAAAGTACTTTGCATGAAACACATGTACTGAACGGAAACGACGTTTAAGTAGGCCTACGATATGTGGTTATTTTAGTGTGTTTCAAGTTTTTTGCAGCATCAGCTATTACGATACCTTGTAAGTGCCTGCAAATGATTAAATACGGGTTCTGGTAATAAACTGTGTTGCTTTTAAAAAATTCTTTTCTTCTGGAAAAGACGAGTTTATGTTTCTTACTATCTGCGAATTCTTACCTTCAGTAATCCGTGCTAAAATTGCTTAATTTTAGATTTCCATGCTCAAGATAAAAAATTTCACCCACTTTTTGTCTTTCCTAAACATTTTCTCGTTTAATCTAGTTCCCGCTAGGCGCAACACTGTGCCATCCTTTGCTCACAGTGTTCCGCCATCTTGCCCTCACATCGCTTGAATACTGATGGAGGAAGCCTCGTGCTCCAGTATTTCCTAGTATGAAAACTATTGACAAGATAAATAAGGCCATCGAGAAAGGCAATTTTACCGAGTGTTCGTATAAAAAGAACATTCACAATCATCACCCAGCATGCAGGCGTTGCAGAGACTGTGATTTCAGCGCGAAAAATGTGTTTTGTGTGAGCTGCACGAGCCTGCCAGTATACAAAAAATACGAAAAACATGGCAGCAAACTGACCAAAGAGCACTACAACGTGCAAAGAGGGAGCGTTTGGCTAAAATGGAAAGGAAACTCGTGACTATAAATGAAGATTTATCAGTTAGTACCGAAATGGTATCTAAAACAGATGGAATATTAGACGACGCATCAAATTCGAGTTCATCGTTCGATGGCTTCCCACCACAAGATGCGTTGGCGCCATCTTCTTCAAAAATGGAGATTCTAGTGCACGCAGCCAGTAAGACTGCAGCGTCTACAATGAACGTAAGAATGGATGAAATGCAGCAAGAAGTAAAAGATTCGTTGAGGGGTCACAAGAGAAGAAATTGTACAAGAGAAGTTGGAGACAAAATTCGAATCGGCAGATAAATCATTCGACGATAAACTAACTAAGTTTGCCGATATTATGATGAAAAAAATGGCGGCGTCTAACAAAGAATTGTTGGCTAACATGGTGCAACAGGCGCCATCTTTGTCAAAAGGAATTTCTAGCAAGGAGAGCGCTAAAAAAACGGGAAAAACGCACGTTTCTGAGGGTGACGATTACCACCGTCGGAAAGAGAACTCTAATAACCAGTGCGCAAATTCCGGCAGTTTGGAGTCTAGTAAGGAAAATCAGAGCACAAAAACAACATCGTCCGCACCCACACATAAACCAAAATCGTGTACGAAAGATAAAGGGCACGGTAAGAGTAGTAAGAATGCTAGGGTTAGTAAAGAATCGCTCAACTACCACGGATATCCGCCCCGTAATACGCAATGGCTGGAAAATGTGCGTTCTCACACCCATCATCGAATGGGGAGTGATTTGGGCTCACGAGACGGGAGATAGGGCCAACATGGAACAGTCGTTGACTGAAAATAGTGTGATCGACTTGAGCATGAACAGCCCTACCCCTACAACTCAAAACGTTGCGCTAACAAACAGATACAGTTAGTGAAAAAATGGGGGATAAACAGGAAGAGAAGTTGGAATCTTTACTTTCCTTGTTTAAACAGTTCATTGCCTACAGGCCCAATAAAAACGACAGTTTTCAGCAAGATTATGAGGAGTACGATGTAGTTAACGAAGAAGGCAACTACGATGACAGTTACCGTCAAGAATACTACAACGTCAACCATGCAACGGATACCGACAGCCGACCGAGGATGACCGACGGCACGCGACACATTGCAGGGAAGTTAAACGTATGGGCAGACGCTCTGTCCAGAAAATCAACCACCCTCATGACGGGGTGGATGTTAGATCCGTCAGTGTGCAAAACTCTCTTTACCAGGTGGGGCACCCCGCATCTCGACCTGTTCGCAACCAGACTTAACACACAGCTACCTCACTTTGTTTCTCCCTTCCCGGACGAGGGAGCGTGGGCAACGGATGCGTTAATGATCATCTGGGACGGACTAGCCGGGTACACCTTCCCACCGTGTTTCTTGATTCAGGACACACTCAACAAGTTCCGATCGAGCAAAATGTCACTCATTTTGAATGCACCGTGGCGGCCAGGAGCACCCTGGTTCGTGGACCTGATAGAATTTGTTTCAGAAGAACCAATTCCACTACCTCCATTACGGAGAACTTCCTTTCACAAGGGAGAGGAACCAGACGCCAACTCCATCCACAACCACATATTCTTCACCTTCACGGATGGAAACTATAAAGAGGACCCTTCAACATGCTGGATTCTCACACCCAGTAGTCACGAGGATTCCTCAATACCACCGAAAATCGATGGTGAGAGACTACGAAACGAAGTGGAAAAAGTGGTATGGATGGTGCATGGAGAAGGGATTGGACCCAAGTAACCCTTCGGAGAACGCCCTAGCCGAGTTCCTTGAACAGTTATACGAAAGCGGATTGGCCCCAACATCCATTAAAGGGTACAGGTCAGCGATAAATTCTGAGGTATCGATTTTAGGAGACAAACCGATTCTGACCAGCAGGGTGATCTCAAGACTTATCCAAGCCCTTGAGAACGAAAGACCTAGAGTGAGAAATCTCTTCCCAAGATGGAATCTCCCCTTTGTACTGAGGAGCTTATCGGGACTACCATATGTGCCACTGGGAACCGCATCAATGACTTTCTTGACTCCTAAGACGCTGTTCCTAGTAGCGCTTGCTACTGCCAGTAGACAGCGAATTGGCAGCATTATCGAGGGAGGACCATCACATGCGATTCTCCAGGGATTTTTCATCTGTGACGCTTACATTTCCGGCGCACTTTCAAGCCAAAAATTCAAGACCAGACGTCGCACCACAACCTATCAGGATTAAGGCACTGGCACCAGTGGTGAATAGAGAAAATGAGAGACTGCAATGCCCCTTTAGCACGGTTAGATGTTACCTGGAGAGAACGGAGCATTGCAAAATGGTTGGTGAAAGCGACACTACAGCCACACCACTCTTTTTGAATTTAGACGGTGAATCAGGAGAAGTTTTACTTGCACTTGTAACGCCAGCTAGGATGGGGAAATGGATCTGTGCAGTCATGAAGAAGGCCCAGATCATACTGACATCCCGAAAGACATTAGAGCTCACAAACTGAGCGCATTGGCCGCATCGTGGGCGTATGGGTGTAGAACGCCTGTCGATGAAGTGGTGTCGGCTTGCGCCTGGACCCACAAAAATTCTTTCATTAGCCACTGCCTGAGGGATACACGTGGGAAAGAAGGAGCCAACATAATACGAGGTCATCTAGTGGCTGGAACGTGTGCCATGAAGAGAGGGCGCAACAGTCTAGTTCCAAGCGAGGAAGGGCCCATTAAAAGATTGGTAAGTTCCTCGGCTTTTATGTATTAACGTGATGTTTTGTTCCAGATGTTGGGTTCAGCTTGACCCGCCGCCTTAAACGACAAAGTCAGCACGGATTACTGAAGGTAAGTATTCGCAGATAGTAAGAAACATGAATTTTAACTGTTTAAAATTAGTTTTTACTATTCTAGAATACTTACCTTCAGTAGAACCCGCCCGCCTCCCCACAAGAGCTGAACCATAATAGGTTTGAGCGATGTGAGGGCAAGATGGCGGCACACTGTGAGCAAAGGATGACACAGTGATGCGCGATGTGATGGACTAGAAGAAACGAGAAAATGTTTAGGAAAGACAAAAAGTGGGTGAAATTTTTTATCTTGAGCATGGAAATCTAAAATTAAGCGATTTTAGCACGGATTAATGAAGGTAAGTATTCTAGGATAATAAAAACTAATTTTAAACAGAGTTAAAATTCGTGTTTTTAAATGCTAAGTGGCTGAAAATGCATTTAATAAACCTAGAAAGTTTTACTCGGGAGTTCAAGATAACCAAAAAAAAAATTGAATTGTTTGACTTAACTGTGTTCGAGGTAACGAGGTTATACTGTAAACAGCATGAAAATGACACAAGGTAAATACTGAACATTGCTTGAATGAATATTGTAGTGAATGAATACCAACTACTGTTTTCACTTTCATCCAACACTACTTCACTCTAGTTGTGGCGTAAATCGTTTATTTAATGCTCTTTGCCCTAAACTAAACCTTATGAGACTTCCGTGGCACCCGAGAGATGGTGTCCCTGCTCACATCCCAGCACGTACTGCCACCTGTCCTCACTTATCATTTGTGCACGGACCGAGTCAGTCACATGCTTTAGCTCTGTCTTAATGATATCCAGTTTATAAAAACCTTTAGAAAACCTTCTTGCCAAATTAGAATGCTACACGTGACCCATGCAACGTTTGCGTTCAACAAAGTCAATCCAACGTAGCAAGGATGAGAAAAAATGATGTAAATCTGGCCAAACTGTCCAGGCAAGAAAGTTCGGCCTTGTTGGGTTTCTATAGTACCTCCTTTGACTGTAGATCAACTTTAATGTGTTCAGTGATGTCCCCCAAAGATTTTGACATAAGACCCCCAATCTGAATTAGCCCGTTTTTTTCATACGTTAACCGGGCCTCAGACCCCATTTGGATGGGCTCAAGCCCTTTTGGCTTACCTGCAGATATTATGAGCAATTTTACTAGTCC